>OX421842.1:35074553-35369553 GCA_949127995.1 Suillia variegata
AAAGTTGAGGCCACTGACTGAATTTCGGTAGTAAATTTTAATAATTTCGACTCGTTGGTTCGTATATCTTTCCATGATAAAATGGAAATCCTTATTGAAGAGAAATATCAAGACATCGGGAAAAAATATGGCGTCGTTTGCTGTCCCTATCGGTCTACTTTTGTAGCTTCCCTTTTGAAAAACCCTTTACATTAAATTTTGGGGAGTTGCTGTGCTCACGCCAACTTAGGTTTAGGACAAAGAAAATTTTGGCACGCCCATCTATTACGCCCACAATTTGTAAAACTAAGTTAAGATATTCGATTATTTCGCTAATATTGCTCCTAAAAATCTGAAATTTTATATCTAAGGTTGTATGGACACTGTCTATAACTTCCCCAAAAATGGCCGAGGTTGGATCAATTTAACGCACACTTTCAAAAAAAGGGTGGGTCAATTTCACGCCTACCATCATTGCTCAGGAACTTGATGTGCTAAATATAAAACATATAACGGGATGCACCGGGAAGAATAACAGGATATAAATAATCTGCCACGCCCACTTATTACGCCCACATTTTGTTTAATTAAGTGAAAATATAAGATGACGTTGCTAATATTGCTCCTTAAAAATTTGAGATTTTGTTTCCGAGTTTGTATGGTAACTGCCGATAATTTCACCGCCGTAACTCAGAATCGTTGCAACGGTGAGTACCGGGAAGTTCCGCTAACTAGCGGGGAGTACCGGGAAGTTCTGGTAAACAATTTTTTTAAGTGGCATTGCAACGCATGACGGGCATTCGCTAGTCTATATATTGTAAACTAGCTTAAATTACCCGGCGGTGCCCGGGTTCTTTTTTAATAGAATCAAGTCTTAGTTTATTTGTTAATTAAGATTAATAAACTTTCCAGCCTACCATTTTTGGAATTATATTTGTATGAATATTTGGTTTATTTGATAATTTTATACCAAATTTGTATGCAGAACTTCCCGTTACTCCACGTTGTGTGTTTGTAACTATTGTCACCATGTACTTATAAACTGAGTTTCGCAACTGTTAACCTCCCCGGTATTCGCATTTGTATGTAACTAAAATTGTAATAGCACTTTCCGGACAGATTTAGTTACTAAGAACCAAATTTCTTCATAGTAGTACATCACGTTCCTGAGCTATGGTGGTGGGTGTTAAATTAAAACCAGTTTTGCTGAGATGGTAGATATAGTTCCCAAACACCTTCAGACTAAAGTTAATCATCGTACAGTATCACGTTTCTGAGCTACAACGGTGAGCGTTTAATTGACCCGACCACGCCCACTTTTTGTAAAATGGTAGATTTAGTCACCATACACCTTTATACAAACGTTTTTCTTCGTAGAGCATCGCGTTCCTGAGATATAGCGGTGGGCGTTAAATTGATCCAACCACGCCCTATTTTTTGAGGTGCTATATTTCGTCACCATACACCTACATACCAAGTTTTATCATTGTAGACCATCGCGTTCCGGAGTTACGGCAGTGGGCGTTATATTGATAAAACCACGCACACTTTTCGTGGAGTTGTCGACAGTGACCATACCAACTCAAATTCCAAATTTGAGATTTTTTGGAATTTTATTAGTGAAATGATCGTTTTTGTTGACTTAATTTTACTACTTGTGTGCGTAATATGTGGGCGTGGCAGATTTCATATAGCCTATCATTCCTTCCAGACCCATCTCGATATATGTTCCAAGTTTGAAGTAAATCGGTTCAGCCGTTTAAGCGTGAAAACGGTACAAACGAAAATAAATAAATAAATAAATACACCTTCCTTTATAATATTAGTAAGGATAAAAATGAATTTTTCTATCTTTCTTTCTATCTTTGGACCAAATGGGCGTCTAAACCATGATGAAATTTTAGGGAGTTGCTGTGCCCACGCCAACTTAGGTTTAGGGCAAAGAAAATTTTGCCACGCCCACCTATTACGCCCACAATTTTGTAAAACTAATTTGAAATATTCGATTATTCCGCTGATATTTCTCCTAAAAATCTGAAAATTGGTATCTGAGTTTGTATAGACACTGTCGATAACTTCCCCAAAATTGGGCGTGGTCGGATCAATTTAACGCCCACTCCGAAAAAAATTGAAAATATGCGATAACGTGGCTAATATTGCTCATGTTAATCTGAAATTTGGCATCTGAGTTTGTATTGACACTGTCGATAACTTTCTCAAAAATGGGCGTGGTCGCATCAATTTAACGCCCATTTTCAAAAAAGGGTGGATAATTTTTACGCCTAACACCATTGCTCAGAAACTTGATGCGCTATATAGAAAACATGTAACGGGATGCACCGGGGAGAATAACAGGGAATACAAAATTTGCCACGCCCACTTATTACGCCAACAATTTATTTAATTAAGTGAAAATATACAATGACATTGCTAATATTGCTCCTAAAAATTTGATATTCTGTTTCTGAGTTTGTACACCGACGTAACTCAGAATCGCTACAACAGTGAGTACCGGGAAGTTCCGCTAACTAATGGGAGTACCGGGAAGTTTCGTTACTAACGGAAGTACCGGGAAGTTCTGCTAAGTGGCATTGCAACGCATGCCGCGCATTCGCTAGTAAATTATAAACCCTAATTTTATTGCATACAACATTTTACAAATAAACTAATACTTTCTTCCATCGTTTTTCTCCAAAGAATACTATAAATGGTTTTTAGCCGCAGAAAATGCACACACGCAGTTTTTGAAAGAAAAACATAGTAATAACTCTCTAAGCACATTTTTCTTTGAAAATGCGAAGCTCAATTACATCCGCTTGTCACGTGAAATATCCTCCGACTTGTCGAAGTCCCTAGTATTTTTCAATTATGGATTAATCGTAATTGGTATTATGCTTACATCTACGGTAAGTAAAAGTGCCTTTTTTTATTTTATTTTAATTATCTATATCTATATATATACAAATGAATTCTTCTTTCTTTCTTTCTTTCTTTCTTTCTTTCTTTCTTTCTTTCTTTTTTTTCATTATTTCTTTCTTTCTTTCTATCTTTCTTTGTACCAAATAGGCGCCTAAACCATTCATCTGATTGTGATGAAAATTTGGGAAGTTGCTATGCTCACGCCAACTTAGGTTTTGGGCAAAAAAAAAATTTGCTTCGCCCACCTATTACGCCCACAATTTGTAAAACTAAGTTAAAATATTCGATTATTTCACTAATAATGCTCCTAAAAATCTGAAATTTGGTATCTGAGGTTGTATTGGCACTGTCGATAACTTTCCCAAAAATGGGCGTGGTTGGATCAATTTAACGCCCACTTTAAAAAAGGTGGATTATTTTTACGCCTAACACCATTGCTCAGAAACTTGATGTGCTATAAAGAAAACATGTAACAGGATGCATCGGGAAGAATAACAGAAATACTAAATTTGCCACGCCCACTTATTACGCCCACAATTTATTTAATTAAGTGAAAATATACGATGACAATTTAATGCCCAATGTTAAAAAAGGATGAATCAATTTTATGACTACGACCATTGCTCAGGAATTTGATGCGCTATATAGAAAACATGTAACGGGATGCACCGCGAAAAATAACAAAATATATCTACCACGCCCACAATTTGTTTATTTACGTGAAAATATACAATAACATTGCTTCTAAAAATTTGAGATTTTTTTCTAAGTTTGAATGGTTACTGCCGATAATTTCACAGCCTTGACTCAGAATCGCTATAACAGGGTGTACCGGGAAGTTCCGCTAACTAACGGGGAGTACCGGGAAGTTCTGCTAACATTTTCTTTTTTAAGTGGCATTGCAACGTATGTCAGGCATTCATTAGTTTGTTTATAATGTGAGCGTTAGTGATAACAGTAATAAATCTTAAAAGCTGCATCAGCAACATATAGTAGTCTACCTTAGCCATGAATGGAAAAAAAAAACATATTCGTGATATTAGTTTCAATTCTTATAGCATCTTTTACTTGTACCAGAAAATATTTTAACATGTCAAACTGATTTACAATACAAACTCTTATCGAGCAATAAATTTATTCGTACTAAAAAAACATTACAAATTTAAATTTTATGAGTTATCCACAAACAATATTTTAGTACACTGATATATTATTTTTTTATATCCAGCTCTCAAGTAATTGTTCTACTAATATTTTTTGAGCTTTAAAATTGTAATAAAAGTAATTTTTACTGCAATTCAGATTAACGATAATGAAAAAAAATCAACACAAACATTTTGAAAAATTCAAATTAATTTTATAAAGTTTGTGTGGGCTCAATGACACAACTGCTTCCAGTTAATTAAGTTCATTTATTTTTTTAAGAGTTTCAGCTCACCAACTCTGAAGAGCTTTTAGAGCAAGTATCGTTTAGATCTATTGGTCTGTCAACTTTCTCATGTAATATAAAGATAAGTTACTAATTAATAGAACCTATTCCGATGCAAAACACATCCAGAGATTACACTCTGATGGAGCTAAAATATATATTGTTTTACTCTACGGGTTGAAAAGAAATATAAAACTGCAAAACAGAAATTAAATATAAACTAGTAAGAGAAATATCTTCGGCTATGCCGAAGCTCATATATCCTCCGCGATTTCAGTGAAACCAAAAATATGCTTCTTTTAGCACATAAGTGCTACATATCTCTATTATAAGTAGGCGTTGTTCCTATTAAAGTGTTAAATACCGAATTTGAACTGGTTATTTACGTTTTTCGCATGGAAAGGGGAGGTTTGTATGGGAGGTGGGCGTGATTCTTATCCGATCACGCCCATTTTTGTGAGCAATTTTGTGTTACTACTAAAGTGCTAAATTTTGAATTTGATATCTGCACTGGAACTATTTTAATAAATTTTTTTTTTCGTTTGAAAAGGGGTGGTAATCGCTGAGACAGACGGACGGACATCGTTAAATCGACTCAGAATCCGACGCTGATCATTTATATATATATAATTTTTCACACCTACCACGCCCCTTCTGGGCGTTAAAAATAGGAGAACAAACTCAATATACCATATGGTACGGGCACTTGCACGTGACGAAGGGTATACAAAACAATATCGCCTACGGCAACATCTACAATCACTCCACCTAAACCCAATGTATAAAGTGGGAAAATGTTAGCGGAACTTTCAGGTACTCACCGTTGTATCGATTTTGAGTTACGATGGTGAAATTGTCGGAAGTAACCATACAAACACAGAAAAAAATTTAAAATTTTTAGGAGCAATATTAGCAATGTCGTCCTATATGGGCGTTAAATTGATCCAACCTCGCCATTTCTAAGGAAGTTGTCGACAGTGCCTATACAAACTTATATGCCAAATTTCAGATTTTTAGGAGCAATATTAGCGAAATAATCGAATATTTTTTCTTAGTTTCACAAATTGTGGACGTAAAATGTGGGATGGCACTCACTCCAAGGAGTGAGCACAGCAACTCCACAAAATTTCATCGCAATCGGATGAATGGTTTAGACGCGCATATGGTACGAATATGGAATATAGAAAGAAATAATGATAAAGATGGAAAGAAAGATACAATCATTTTTATGTAATCTTATTCTTACAGCCTTATTATGACAATCAAAACGAAACGAAACGTTTCACTTAAACTTGCGTTTTAAATTGCTATTATAACGTTATTAAAAGCTCTTGCGTTTTCTTTGCGTTGAGTATTTTTTCTACTCACGTATGTACGTTGCCCATAGATATTTCTCACAAAAGCTTTTTAGTTTTCTAAAGAAAACAACAAAACTGTTTGCGTTTATAATGGCATTTTTGTTTTTGTTTCAAAATATTATAAATATAGTTAACAAAATGTTTTTAAACGCGGGTTTTCAGCGATTGAGTGAAAAGGAAGAAGATGAAAACCGAATGCAGATAAATTTGAAGAGAAGAACACTTAGGGAAAGCCGGAATATTTTCACAATACCTGATCAGAAGTAAATTTGTTTTTATATGCTTCGGATTGTTCACTATACAATTGAAGGTGATGAATATAATTGAATGCTAATTCTATTGGCTTTATTTGGGAAAATATTAATGTATCGCTTGGAATTCAACTTCCTACCGTTGCCTACGAAAAATAAAAAAAAAATCAGATTTTTAAGTATTTTCTGAATGAATAAAAATGTATTAAAAACCATTCTCGATGACAATGCAGCTAAAACGAAAGAAAAAATGTATGTGACAATTTTCGTTCTGCATAATACCGTGTTTAGAACAAAAAAGCTTTTTCCTCACTCAAAAATTCATTTGAGAGGTGTGCCGTTTGTTTTCGTTTATAATAATAGCAATTTTAGTTTTACTCGCGTTTCAAAACGAAACGCAGGAAAACGAAAGGTTCATAATAAGGCTGTTATTATATTAAACGAGCTCAGTTTGTATATATTTATATATTTATAATTGTCTCCAGTATCTCATGATCGGCTCTAACGATTTTGCTGAAGTTTTGCAGTTTGGTGGTACTTGACAAGAAAAAAATCCTTGAGAAAAGCCGTTAAGTGGGCGAAATCGAGGTTTTAACTGGGCATAGTCAAAAACTATTTTTTCAAATAAAATGAGAATGGGTGGTCGGATTTGAATGCGGGTTTTTGCTTGTGGTCTGTAATCATTCCAAGAATTTTGGGAGTAAGTGGGCATGGTCAAACAGTTTTTTAAACAAGATTTGGTTGATTGTGTACTTTATCTTGAAATGACTAACGATTTTGATGAAACTTGCCAGTTTGCCGATATTTGGTACAATAATAAGATAGTGACCTCGGGAAAAGTTGCAAAGTGGATAAAAAGTGGGAATGGTTGATTGATCATTTACTGGAAATAAAGTTTTAAAAAATCTATAAGTTCTTGGGGAATCTCTTTCATTGGGATTTCTCCAGAACCTACGCGCATCCTCTAAAACTTTTTTAAACAAATCGGTTCTTTTCGCATTTAATAACAACAAAATCCATGTGCTTTTAAAAAAAAATTTTTACTAGGATTTCTTCAGAACCTAAGCGTGTTTTTCAGAACTTATAAATGCAAATCGTCTATTCGCACTAACGAACAACAAAATTCATGTGCTCTTCAAATAAAAAGTTTCCACTAGGATTTCTCCAGAACTTAAGCGTGTTCTCCAGAATTTTTAAATATAAATCAGTTCTATTAGTACTAAATAAAAACAAAACCCATGTGCTCTTCTAAAAAAAATTCCATTGGGATTTATGAAGATTTATGCGTGTTCTTCAGAACTTTTTTATATAAATCGATTCTATTGGTACTAGTTCTTAAATAAGCATAAAAAATACTTACGTTTTAACATTCAATTGTTTTTGTACTTCGCTGCTGGCTTGTTGATAAGAAAGAAGTAATTAATGAATAAACAAACATTTATTATTGTCCAAGAAAACTAATGTATTTGTATTTTTTTTAAATAGGCAACGTTGCTTGCCTATTTTTTTGCAGTGTAGAAAAGTTGACTAGAAAACTGCTTCAAATCGCCTTTAAATATATGTTTCATCCTCCATTATAATGTATTCGAAATTGTGAACAATATTGTAGTAAAGTTTTCGTGAACAAGTTTTAGTATTGTGTTTTGATAATCAATTCTGTTTGGTATTAACAAGACTTTATATGTTTGAAGACCTTTCTCGTTGCGAACTTTCTGTTCATATCAGTGCCACATACCCACTTTCTTACCCACATCTCTGATGAAGATCCCAGGATTTCGAGTAAATTCGCTTTTTTTCTTCGATAAATCTTTTTTTGTGAACTTTAAATTTTTCTTTCAGTAGTTTAACTGAACAACTTAAGCACTTTTGACTCGTCGATTTTGCAATATTAATGGCTTTTGCAAAAAAACATATTTGGATCTTCTTGAGTTCTACGCACAATCAAATCAGACGATGTTGACTCCATTTGACTTATTTTCTACTATGAATGAAATTTCTATCAAAAAATGATGTAATAATGTAAAACAAAGCCTATTCTAACGGATTTACACACACGCCTGTGCTGTTATTTTCGACGATTTAGCAGGTGTTTGTTCGCGGCTACTTTTTTTCGTATGCACCCTTTATTAAGCAAAAATATCTACATATTTAATAATGTACAAATAATAAGTATTTCCTCAAAATATTTACAGGAAGGCTTGTTTCTTATATACAAATTTGAAATAGATTCTCTAAATGAACTTTTTGAAACAGATGTATTTGGTGCAGCCCATTATTTTCTTCTTGCGCAAAGTTGACGAACAATTTCCTCACTTATTTCGCCGACAGGTTCACTTGTTAAATTGGTTATGTCAGTTTTCTTTTTCCATTTTATTAGTCTCCTTGCTATTAATTTTTATATTAATAAATATATCAAAATAATCACAAATCTTTCCGGTTAACAAGTTAGAATTTTTTTTTCTATAATATTTAAATAATCGCACATCACTTGAAAAATAAAATGTCGATACAGGAAACAGTTACGCCGAAATTAACTTTTTGACAATCGAAGTTGATGAAGTCACAACCACTTGTTCGGTTTGTTTTTTGCTAGTATTGACTTTAGTGTATTAACGACAAAATATAGATTTTTTTTAAATTTATTTATTCACTTCAATTTAAAGATGATAGAGCAGAAAAATTTGAGAAAGCTTTTAGTTCGACTTTCATGAACTCGTGCCCTGTCACTCGCAGTAAGAGTAAATTCCCGTCATGGTGGAACAATGACCTGACAGGCCTCAGGAAGCTTGTCAGAAAGAAGTCTAACGAGGCGTATATACAAAAATCCTGGCACTCCTACAGAGAGTGTCTTAAAACCTACCAAAAGGCGATCAGATCGGCGAAAGCTAGCTCTTGGTAAAATTGTTGTGAATCTATCGAGCCTGTCAAAGACTCTGCCAGACTTAGTAAAATCCTGTCCAAAGAACACTCGTGCCCATCCTTTATCAAAACAATGGACGGGTCTTGGGCTGAATCTCCTAATCTCCTAAACATGAGGTAATCCGGATAATCGAGAGGTCAATTAACTCCAAGCAGTATACTTTAGGAGCCTTTCTGGACATTGAAGGCGCTTTTAACAATGTTAGCCCTGACGCCATTAAAAATTCTCTGATAGAGCATCAAGTAGATGTGGGAATTGTATACTGGACTATGTCCATGTTGCAGTGTCGGGTGATTTTGGCGAATTTGTGCAATTGTAATATCACTAAATCAGTCAACAGAAGTACCCCCCGGGGAGTGTTTCTCTCACCACTCCTGAGGTTGATTGTTATGGATGATATGCCAAAATCTCTTGAAAAATCCGGTATAAGGCAGTTGCGTATGCCGACGACGTTGTGATTCAGGTCTGTTTAATTCCGTCCTTAGTGAAATAATGGGTAGGGCGCTGAGAACACTAAGCTCATGGGCCGCTAGGTGCGGCTTATCAGTGAACCCAGTGAAAACAGAATTTCACTATTCACCACTAAAACCAAAATACCTCAATTCAACTTACCAGTTCTAAACGGACAAGCACTTACTCTCTCCACTGAAGCCAAGTATCTCGGTGTTCTTCTTGATACAAAGCTAAATTGGAAAAATAATATTATACTGCTAGTTAAGAAAGCCTGCATTGCTTTTTATACGTACAATAAAATGTTTGGCAAACGTTGGGGTCTCCAGCCAAAGATGGTACTCTGGATGTACAGGGCTGTAGTTCGACCGATTCTCACCTACGGAGCTCACATTTGGTGGCAAGCGCTTAGTAAAAACTATAATATAGTAAAATTAGGAATAGTGCAACGATCCGCATGCATTTTCATAGCTGGGGCTCTGAGATTCAGTCCCTCATATGCGCTAAATGTACTTGTGCATCTTCTTCCCATTGATCTTCACATCAAATTTATAGCCGCATGCACTGCAGCAAGACTCAAAGAAGTAGGGTCATGGCAAGCCAGGACATATGGCCACAGCAGAATTTTAGGTACACTACCTAAAGAGGTAGTACCTGTAACGACTGACTACATTTCACCGAAAATAGTTCTTAACAAGAACTTTTTACACAGCTTTCCATCCAGAGAAGAATGGTCATCTAATAGTGTAATCGACAAATTCGGCGTTTACATTTTTACGGATGGCTCCAGGCGCAGGTGTTTTCGAAAAAGTCGATGAAATTATGGAAAAGATTGACCAGGACCGTCACATAATCAGCCATGACATCGCAAAGGAACTAAACATTCATCATCAAACAATTTTGAACAATTCAAAAAAGGCTACAAAAAGAAGCTCGATGTTTGGGTACCACTTGAATTGTCTGTGAAAAATTTAATGGACCGAATTAACATCTGCGATTCTTTGCTGAAACGAAATGAAATCGAACCATTTCTAAAGCGAATGGTAACAGGAGAGGAGAAGAAGACGAAGCAAGCGTGGTGAAGCTCAACAAATGGTCGAAAAGCCAGGATTGACGCCTCGAAAGGTTATGCTGAGTGTTTCGTGGGATTGGAAAGGAATCATCCACTATGAGCTGCTCCAGCCTGGTCGAATGATTGATTCTACACTTTACTGTCAAGAACTTTTTTTTTTTCTGAAGCTGGTTTTTATTAAATTATATAAGGTAACTAAGATCTAACAATAATTTTGAACAAATTTATAATTTATCTAATATTATTTAATTAATTGGTTTTATTGCCTGAATCCAGTGATTGGCAAATAAATAGACACGCATATCAATCATTATATGGGGAATAATATTAATAACGTTTAAGACGTGAAGAGTTCGAGGTCTTAATAAATTTCTTGCTAACATGTTAGAGTGAAACATTTACTTCGTCTTATACTTCTGGGTAAGATTTAAGGTTTCATCCGTTACAGTTGGGATTTGTAAGTCTCTGTGGATGTTTGTATTTTTTTAATATACCAAGGAGCTTTGGCAATTTGTCGCAAAATTTTAAATTGAGCTCTTTGGAGTTTTTCAATATTCGATGGAGAGGCTGTGCCCCAGAGCTCAATTTCAATTGTCCATATGGGTTTTATTATGCTTTTGAATAGTTAAACTTTGTACGTGAGGTTGAATTTAGATTGTATTGCTAAAAGCCAGTGCAGCTCAAGCCTTTTAAGTTTAATTTGGGTAATTTTAGTAGCGATGTGTTTTTGCCATGTAAGTCTGCGGTCGAGGTACATACCGAGATACTTAGTTTCGGGACTTTCGGGTACAACTTGGCCGTTCATTTTCAGAACTTTTTGATTCGTTGACTTTAATTTTCCAACGAGTCAGCCATTGACTTAGAGTGTCTAAGTGTGCCTGCACGTAATGAGATGCCATGTCTGGATTTGAGTGGGAGCATAAGCTAGCGGTGTCATCAGCAAAAGTTGATATGAGGGTTCTATCACTTTTGGGCATATCAGCTGTGTAGAGAATGTACAATAGTGGAGCGAGAACACTACCTTGTGTTACACCAGCTTGTATTTCGTATTTTCGAGAGACAAAACTTTTATGTTGTACCACAAATTTCTATTTGCGATATAGTTTTTAAGAAGACAGAACATATTAGCGGCAAGAATATGATATAATTTTGTAATTAGTCTTTCGTGCCATACTTTATCAAATGCTTGGGTGATATCGAGGAAAACTGCGGAGCAGTAGTGTTTGTTTTCAAATGTGGCTTTTATTGAGTCCACAATGCGATGCACCTGTTCAATTGTGCCATGTTTCTCTCGAAACCCAAATTGATGGTTGGGAATCACAACTTTTTCAGAAATTTTGGGTACAATCAGCTTTATTAAAAATTTTTCAAAGAGTTTTGAAATAACCGGGAGCAAGCTTATAGGTCTGTATGAAGAGACATTACTAGGGTCTTTTCCGGGTTTGGGTATCATTTCAACTTGTGAAAGTTTCCAGTCATCTGGGTAGTGACTAGTTCTAAGAATAGCATTGAATATATGTAACAATTGAGTTATAGCAATGGTTGGCAGTTCTTTTACCATTTTAGGTGTTATCAAGTCCAAACCTGGAGATTTATTTTGGTTTAAGCTCCATAATATCCTTTCTTTTTAAGCGAGGGGTATTTGAGTTATGTGGAGCGACTAATGCCGGTAATGGGGTATCACCAAAGGTCGTGCTTGGAGAAAACACACTTTTGAGGTGGTTGACAAAGGCCGCACCTTCGCATCGCTTCTGGCCCAATTACCGTTTGTTAGCCGAATGGGAGTATGGGTTTTTTCATATTTTTGGCAGATCGCCAGAGAGAGTAGTTTGACGATTTGGTGGGTGCGAGCTGTTCAACGAATTGTTGAAAGTCTCTTTGAGATTTACACTTTAGCCGCTTTTGGAGACTTCGGGTAATGTCGCGAATATCTTTTTTCACAGTAGGAGATCTATGATTCTGCCATTTGCGGCGAATTTGCCTTTTCTTTTTGATTATATCCTCTATGTCCTTTGGTGTTCATTTTTTATATGTTTGGATTCAATTATTTGTTAAAGAGCCGGGAGTTGCAGCGGCAGCTGCTTGTGTAAGTAGAAAAGTGAAATTTTTTCAGCTATATTTATATGGTGGTTCGATTTAAGTGACACAATAGGGTTTATGTGGGAGCTATTATTATTAATAAAGGATATAGATGCACTGCGACCTGAAAGATCTATTGTGAAGTCTCGTTGCCCTACAAACACAATTCTAGACTATTTATAAAGCTCGTAATTGTTGTTGGCTAGATTTTTACTATGTCACTTGGAACTAGAATCCCGTTGCCTAAGTAGTCAAATCTGTGTCTTGCCATCGCTGGACAATGTTCAGCCATTTCCTGCTACCACTCCTATTTTATTCAGATGATAATCAAAATTACAGTGTCCTGTTAAAAATTCACTTTAGAGTTTTATATCTTTTTTATGCTAAGGTTGAGAATAGCTTCAACCTTGACATGTGCTGGGTCAATGAGTCTTTTTTGACTGCCGCATGCCTGTTTGGGCTCTCCAATGCTCGAGTAGACGTTGTTCTTCCCATACTTGTATCAAGTTATTGATGAAACTATTGTTTATCCCACAGAAGGGTTCCGTACCTATAAATGGAGTTTCTGCACCTTTGCGAGAGAGTCCGCTATTTCATTGCCCTCATGCCCTTCATGTCCCGGCACCCATATCAGAGTAACCGAGTTTCTTTCTGCTAGGGTGTTGAGAAGTTTAAGACAATCCCATACCAGTTTTGATTGGAATGAGAAGTGATTTTAGAACTGCTTTGCTGTTAGAGAGAATGCATATTTTGGTACCGCTGGTGCCCCTACGTAGACATTCTCTGACACTTAGTTCTAAGGCGTGGACCTCCGCCTGGAAAATGGAAGCTATTTTTCCCTTCGCAACTGCTTCCGGAAATATGGCCCTACAGTTCTTGCTCCAGCACTGCCATCTTCCAATTTGGACCCATCAGTATACCATGCCTGTGAGCCCTGTTGCGGGATAATTTCGTTGTTTCTCCACGCTGAGCGGTCACTGATAACCACTTCAAAGTGCCTGAAAAACGAAAGTTTTCTGTTCATCCTATCGGAGACCACAAGACACGGGAAATTTCGGAAAATGTCCAGAATCTTTGCGTGACCCGTTTGTTTGCCTCCCGTAAGATGAGCTAGATTAGGTAGCCTTATGGCCGCGCTGGCTGCCGTCCTCCTCACTGTGATGTGCAGAGTAAGTCCAGTGATAATTCCCAAGGCTGTTGTGTTGTGGGGCATGTTCTCATTGCTCCCGTAACACTCAAACAGGCTATTCGATGAATCTTGTTAAGAGTCATCTGAGCCTTAGTCTGATCTACCTTTGGCCACCATACTAAAATTTCATAGGTAACCATTGGTAATATTACTGTTTTAAGACCACGAAATCATTTTTGGTCGTTGTCCCCATTTTTTACCATACACTTTGGCAAGCAAAGCTTGCTCTTAAGGCTTTATTTGTTATGTATTGTAAGTGGTTTTTCCAAGTTAGAGTTTTGTCTAGGAGAAATACTGGCAACTCTTGTAGAATTGTACGTCAAAATTTTTTGGTGCTCGTATTTTTAAATATTTATTTGTGTTTTAAAGCTAAATTAAATTTTTAAAATAGTGATAAACGAAGTGCATCTTTTAACTTTTAATATCAAAGCTAAGTGCTAATATTATAACAATTGTTTTATGTTATATTGTGGAAATTTAATTTTCATTTTTTGTGAATCTAATTTTGTTTTTGCTGTTTTGTTTGTTTTTATTTCTGTTTCTGTCAATCAGTGTATGTGTTAGTATTACAGCTTACTTTTGGCGCACTTTTTGTTAGTCAACTGTAAACTGTGTCGGTCAACTGTCACCATATATTTTCAAGGACGGTGAATTTCTAATTTCAATTTAAATTTTTTTTATTTTTTTTATTTTAATTTTTTAAAATTTTTAAATTAATAATTTTTCAATTTCTTCTTTCATTTCTTAGTTCCATTATTTAGTATTTTGAATATGCAGTGAGGAAACTTGAATTGCACTTTGAAAAAAGCGTCTGATTAATATTTATCTTGCTGGTTATGTGACAAAAACTGGCATTATAAATGCGCCGGATTTACAGGCTGGCAATCAGATTTTATTCGAGGTGACTTTGGGCTTCGTTGGTCATGTGTGAAATGTCGTACTACTGATGTTGATATTCTCAGACTGTTTAGGCAAACAAGATCTGGCTTAACAGAGGTTGGTAAAGATCTTACTAATTTAATGAACAAGCTTGATTATTATCAAAATTTGTTCAATAAATTAAAGTGTTTGGAAATTTCTGAGTTATCTCCAAATCCTCAAAAAACAAGCTTTCAATTAGACATAAGTAAGGAATGCCAACTTGTGTTACCACCGGAATCTGTGCCGACAACACCAACTTCGCCCTTAGTTACGCATTCAGTTTCTTTAAACCCTGTTACTTCTTTGTCGATTTATTCTGATGCCAATGGTCAGTCTCCTACTCCAAATCTGACCAATTTAGATACATCGATCCCTCCGATTATTAATATAATTCCTCCTCCGGAGCTGGAACCTCATAATAATCTTGTTGTGGTTCCCCCAAAGAAATCTGTATTTATTTCTAGATTTGCACCGGAGACAACTATTGACCAGATAAAAAATTACATAAATTCTAAATTGAAAATACAAAGTAATGATATTAATGTGATGAAATTTAATTTTTCTTATGTTAGAGACATTTTATCTTTTAAAGTAACTGTTCCTTATAATGCTTTTCATTTAATTATTGACAAAAATTTTTGGCCAAAAGATTCAATAGTTCATGAATTTATTCAAAAAAGTAGACCTCCTCGAGCTGAAAATATTGCTCAATCAAAAAACTGTTAAGCTCTTCAACTAATATTAGCATTCTCTACCAAAATGTTAGAGGGTTAAATACAAAACTAACTGATGTATATCTAAATAGTTCTGATTGTAGTTCTGAGGTCTTAGTATTTACTGAAACCTGGCTGAAACCTAACATAAACAATTCTGAGATTTTAGGAAATGGTTTTCAAATTTATAGAAAAGACCGATTTCTTAAAACTGGTGGTGGTGTACTTATTGCTGTAAATACTAAATTTCCATCCGAAGAACTTTTGGTTTCTGAAGCGGTTAATTTGGAATTTATATGTATTCGTATGCATGTCAATAATAAACATATATTTATTACATGTTCATATATTCCTCCAAACTCTGACATTACTATTTACCTTGAACATGATTCTATTATAAAAAACATTTATTCAAAAATTAAACCTTTAAACTTCTTTGTTGTTCTTGGTGACTTTAATTTGCCTTTTGTATCTTGGAGTTTTTGTAAAGATACGAACCAATGTTTACCTTGTTCGTCTCGTGAATGTTTTGATGACTTTTTTGATTCGTTGTCAGACTTATGCTTAAAGCAATCAAATGGAATTTTAAATAGGACGGGAAAAATTTTAGATTTGGTATATGTCAGTGATCCGCTTGATCGTTGTGACCCTTTTGTTTTACCTGAAGATAGTTATCATCCTTCATTGTTGTTGTCGGTTAAATCCGTTATATTGGCAAGCTTTAATATTGCAACACCCACAAGAACTTTTTGTTTTCGTAAAACAGATATAACAAAAATGTGCAACTATTTGTCTTCAATGAATTGGAGTTTCAATTTCAAAGATCTAGATTGTTGTGTGTTTACATTAAATAATACGCTTCACAAAGGTTTTGAATTATTTGTTCCTAAAAAAGTTAAAACCCAAACAACTAATGGTATAATTTGGTTTACTGAAGAATTATAAAAATTAAAAAATGGTAAAAGTCATGCCTATAAAGCTTATAAAAAAAGAAATAGTCCTGCAAATTATTTGAAATATACCTTATTGAATCAAAAGTACCAGCGTTTGAATAAAAAGTGTTACAATGATTACCTAACGAAATTAAAATTAAAAATTAGATATAATTCAAAAACTTTTTATAACTTCGTCAATTCTAAAAGGAAGGATAATGGTTTTCCCACTTCTATGAAATGGAAAAATCATGAATCAAATGATGAATTGGAAATTTCAAATATGTTTGCAGAATTTTTCACAACTACTTATTCAAATGAAGTTTACGACGATAAAATTCACAGACCATCTTGTATTCAAAGCTTTAATAATATTATTACAAAACTTAAAAATTTCTTATTTTGGTGGACCTGATAATATTCCTAGTTGTATTTTAATAATGTGCGCAGAATATCTATATCTTCCCTTAACTGAACTTTTTAACGCTTCTTTACAACAAGGATATTTTCCAGTTATTTGGAAAGAATAGTTTATTTTCCCTCTCTTTAAATGTGGATCTAAATCAAATGTATCTAATTATAGAGGTATTGCCAAACTAAATGTTATTTCTAAACTATTTGAACAAATTTTCACAAAAAAATTAATTCATTCTGTTAAATAAAAAAAAAAATCTACTATTATAGAATAAAACCAGTTTCAATTAAAAAAAAAAATCAAATCAAATATAAAACATGTTGTATTATCTATATAAATAAAAATGAATTCTTCTTTCTTTCTTTCTTTATTTCTTTTTTTCTTTCTTTCTTTCTTTCTTTCTTTCTTTCTTTCTTTCTTTCTTTCTTTCTATCTTTCTTTGTACCAAATGGGCGTCTATACCATTCATCCGATTGTGATGAAATTTTGGGGAGTTGCTGTGCTCACGGCAACGTGGCAAAGAAAATTTTGCCACGCCCACCTATTACGCCCACAATTTGTAAAACTAAGTTAAAATATTCGATTTTTTCGCTAATATTGATCCTAAAAATCTGAAATTTTGTATCTGAGTTTGTATTGGCACTGTCGATAACTTCCCCTAAAATGGGCGTGGTTGGATCAATTTAACGCCCACTTTCAAAAAAAGGGTGGATCATTTTTACGCCATTGCTCAGAAACTTGATGTGCTATATAGAAAACATGTAACGGGATGCACCGGGAAGAATAACAGGAAATACAAAATTTGTCACGCCCACTTATTACGCCCTCAATTTATTTAATTAAGTGAAAATATACAATGATATCGCTAATATTGCTTCTGAGTTTGTATGCCGATAATTTCACAGCCGTAACTCAGAATCGCTACAACGGTGAATACCGGGAAGTTTCACTAATTAACGGGAGTACCGGGAAGTTCCGTTACTAACGGAAGTACCGGGAAGTTCTGCTAAGTGGCATTGCAACGCATACCGGGCATTCGCTAGTTATTATATATAAGTTAATTTTTGTCAGAATATTTGAGATTAAAGCAAAGAACTAGCCATTTTATCAACATTTTTTATAACATAATTAGCCTGTTTTTATACCCTTCACAACGTGTATGTGCACGTTCCGAATGGTATATTGAGTTTGTTCTTCCGTTTGTAACGCCCAGAAGTGGGCGTGGTAGGTATGACAAAGTATATATATAAATAATAAGCTTCGGATTCTGAGTCGATTTAACGATATCTGTCCGTCTGTCTGTCTGTCCGTCTGTACCAGCGATTACAGCCGTAGTTTAAGAGCAATCGAGCTGAAATTTGGTATGTGAGCAACTATTCTCCAAGCGGAGGCTAAGTTCTTACTAAAACTTCTACTCCCTCCCATACAAACCACCCATTTCCATACACGAAACAAAAATTAATTAAAATAGTTCCAGTGCAGATATCCAGTTCAAATTCGATAATTACTTTAGTTGTAACATAAAACTGCTCACAAAAAACGGGCGTGATCGGATAAGAACCACGCCCACCTCCCATACAAACAACTTCTTTCCATGCGGAAGAAAATGATAAAAAATAGCTACAGCGCAAATAACCAGTTCAAATATGGTATTTAACACTTTGGTAGGAACACAAAACTACAAACCAAAAAGAGGCGTAATCCGATAAGAATAACGCCCACTTATAATAGAGATATGTAGCACTCATGTGCTAAAAGAAGCACATTTTTTTGGATTCGCTGAAATGGCTTAGAGTATATGAGAAGATGATTCTCTTACTAGTTTAATTTGTAATTGACAACACTGTATAGCCTTATTATGACAATCAAAACGAAACGAAATGTTTCACTTAAACTCATTCACTTTCGTTTTAATTTGCTGTTATCAAAAGCTCTTTCGTTTTCTTTTCGTTGAGTATTTTTTCTAGTCACGTATATATGTTGCCCATAGATATTTCTCGCAAAAGCTTTTTAGTTTTCTAAAGAAAACAACAACATTTTTGCGTTTTTAAATGGTGTCATTTCTGTTTTAGAATTTTGTTTTTGTTTCATAAAATGTTTTTAAACGCGGGTTTTCAGCGATTGAGTGAAAATGGAGAAGATGAAAGCCGAATGCAGATAAATTTGAAGAGAAGAACACTTAGGGAAAGCGGGAATATTTTCACAATACCAGATCAGGAGTAAGTATTTTTTATATGCTTCCGATTGTTCACTATACAATTAAAGGTTATGTATGCCAATTTAATTGGCTTTATTTTGGAAAATGTTAATGTATCGCTTGAAATCCATTTGAAGGTGATGAATATAACTGTATGCTTATTCAATTGGCTTTATTTGGGAAAATATTAATGTATCGCTTGGAAACCAACCGTTGTTTACGAAAAATTTAAACATTTTCAAGATTTTTAAGTAATTCCCGAATGAATAATAATTTATTTAAAACCATTCTCGATGACATTGCACCTAAAACGAAAGCAAAAATGTATGTGACTGAAGCGAAATTTCGATTCATCAATTTTCGTTCTGCATAATTCCTCGTTTCCTCTCTCAAAAATTAATTTGAAAAATGAAGGCAAACCAAAGTTTCATAATAAGGCTATAAGAAACAATCAACCTATATTTTGATCAGCATTCGTTTCTACGGTGGCTAGAGTGTATTGTTCTTTAATAGTTATATAATTATTTCAGCTGGACCGAGTTTATTAGAGTAGAGATTGGTTTAAGGTTCTCTGCTGGATAAGAGTTTATCAAAGGGGGGATCGGTTTAAGGTTCTCTACTGCATGGGAGCTTATCGGAGTGGAGATTGGTTTAAGGTTCTCTGCTGGAAAGGAGATTATTAGAGGAGATAGATTTAAGGTTCTCTGCTGGATAGTAGATTATTTGAGTGGAGATCGGTTGATAGTTCTCTACTTGATAGTAGGTTATTGGAGTGGAGATCGGTTTAAGTTTCTCTGCTAGATAGGAGATCGTTTTAAGTTCTCTGATGAATATTAGTTTATCAAAATAGAGATCGTTTTAAGGTTCTCTCATGGATTATAGATTATTAGAAGTCTCCTTGGATCAAATATATATATTTTAATAATGTTAAAACTTCTAAGGTTGGAGAAATTACCTTAACCTTTACTTAACTGCGTGACAAGTTGGAATTTAACATACAAAATGTGCAAGCGTTTGCTCGATTTCACATTATGAGTTTTAAATATATCCGGGAACTTTTTATACTATACCATTCGCCAAGTGCAAGTGCACTTACTGAGAGCACTAGTTCCAGTGTAGATTTCCAGTTCAAATTCAATATTTAGCAATTTAGTAGTAACGCAAAACTGCTCACAAAAAATGGGCGTGATCGGATAAGAACCACGCTCATCTCCCGTACAATCCTTTTGTGCGAAAAAATATTATTAAAAATAGTTACATTATAAATCATCAATTCAATTTCGGTATTTAACACAATGGTAGTAACATAAAACTACTTACCAAAATGGGCGCTAGGAACTACGACCACTTATAATAGAGACATGTTGAACTTATATGCTATAAGAAGCAAATTAGCTTCGAAATAACCGAAAATAATTCGCTTACTAGTTCTTATTGATTCGGAGTGGAACGAAGCTGATAGTTTATATGACATACTACGTCCAGTTTATGAAACTTCGCTTAAACTCCAAAATGTTAATTTGGTGCCCAGTGTTCTTTACTCTGCTTTGTAATCGTGTAATCTTAAACATTGTTCTAAATTCACCGCCAGTTTTATCTTGCGTTTTTCTTAGATGCTCGTTATCGAATTTTGCTTTCCACGAAATATTAAAAAAGCGAAACAGCATTTAATGGACCATTTTAAACGCAAAAAAAAGCTTAACAATTCAAGTTAGCTAAACAAGTCAAGTTCAAAATGTAGCTCTGACGATGAGATAGAGCGCTTTTTGAAACGAGTAGAGTTAGGCAAAGCTATCCCGAAAGACGAATATAATTTTGACGGGGTGAAGCGGTTGTCATATAACACTGATATTTTAAAGTTTTGAAACAACTATCAATAAGAAGAAATAAAAGATTTAACGCTTACAGTTTTTGCAATTCCTTCTACTCAGGTTTCGATAGAAGGAGCCTTTTCAACTTTAAAGTTTATTCTGTCAGATATAAATGCCAGTATTGATAAAATCTTTCTGGAAGATATATTATTAATTAATTTTAATTAAATATATATTTTCTATATGATGAATTCTTTAAAGACCTGATCGACTACTATCGACCAAGCTCGTTTATTTAATTAATATTTTATTCTTACAATTCACCTAATATGAGGGATGGCCGGGAAAGGAATACACAGACTGGTTATATCTTGGGTTCTCAATATGCTGGAAGACAGGGCAATAATTTGTGAATTAGGGGCAGAGAGTTTAACTGTCAAGTCAACTAAAGGCATTTAGACATTACGCAGAATTCGTGTCAGGAGAAAAGACTTTCGATTTACCCAATAAAATTAACGTGGCACCTTTCACCATAAGAAGGAAACTAAATCCATGATCCTTAAGGTTAGGGGCCACGGAACTCAAACTTTCCGAGGAAATGAAATATCTAGGAGTAATCCTAGACAAAACTCTGACCTAGGAAAACCACTTACAATACATAATAGATAATGCCTTAAGAGCAAGCTTTGCTTGCCAAAGGCTGTATGGTAAAAAATGGGGACTACGACCAATAATAATGGCGTGGTCTTACAAAACAGTAATATTACCAATGGTTACCTATGCATCTTTAGTATGGTGGCCAAAGGTAGATCAGACTAAGGCTTAGATGACTCTTAACAAGATAAATTGAATAGCCTGTTTGAGTGTTACGGGAGCAATGAGAACATGCCCCACAACAGCCTTGGGGATAATCACTGGACTTACTCCTCTGCACATCACAGTGAAGAGGACGGCAGCCAGCGCGGCCATAAGGCTACCTAATCTAGCTCATCTTACGGGAGGCAAACAACCGAGTCACACAAAGATCCTGGACATCTTCCTGAATTGTCCGTGTCTTGTGGTCTCCGATAGGATGAACAGAAAACTTTCGGTTTTCAGGCACTTTGAAGTGGTTATTAGTGACCGCTCAGCGTGGAGAAACAACAAAATAATCCCACAACAGGGCTCACAGGCATGGTATACTGATGGGTCCAAATTGGAAGATGGCAGTGCTGGAGCAAGAACTGTAGGGCCATATTTCCGGAAGCAGTTGCGAAGGGAAAAATAGCTTCCATTTTCCAGGCGGAGGTCCACGCCTTAGAACTAAGTGTCAGAGAATGTCTACGTAGGGGCACCAGCGGTACCAAAATATGCATTCTCTCAGACAGCCAAGCAGCTCTAAAATCACTTAAAACTTCTCATTCCAATCAAAACTGATATGTGATTGTCTTAAACTTCTCAGCACCCTAGCAGCAAGGAACTCGGTTACTCTGATATGGGTGCCGGGACATGAAGGGTATGAGGGCAATGAATAGCGGACTCTCTCGTAAAGAAAGGTGCAGAAACTCCGTTCATAGGTCCGGAAACCTTCTGTGGGGTAAATAAATAACGATACAAATATTGGAAAAACAAAGTCTACTTGAGCATTGGAGAGCCCAAACAGGCATGCGGCAGTCAAGAAGACTCATTGACCCAGCACATATCAAGGCAGAAGCTATTCTCAACCTTAGCAGAAAAGAAATAAAACTCTATAGTGAATCCTTAACTGTAAACTTAATTACCATCTGAAGAAAATAAGAATGGTAGAAAATGGTTCATGCCGACTCTGCCAAGAGGAGCAGGAAACGGCTGAACATGTTCTTTGCACTTGTTCAGCGATGGCAAGACGCAGATTTGACTACTTAGGCAACGGAATTCTAGTCCCAAGTGACATAGTAAAAATCATGCCAACAACAATTACGAGATTTAAAAATAGTCGAGAATTGTGTTTGTAGGGCAACGAGGCTGCACAATAGATTTTTCAGGTCGCAGTGCATCTATAGTCTTTATTAATAATAATAATATAGTCTAATTATTATCAGCAAAAAGTGAAACAATGAATGTGGGCCAAGTTGTTCAATTCATTGCTTGCGTCTTTTAGAAGTTATTTTGCAGATATTGAATTAATTCAATTTCCAATTCAATAATTAGGTCACTATTTCCGTTTACACTTTTAGTAAACAAACGAAAACTGCTGTGTTACATATACTAATAATAATAATAAATATTTTTGTTGATTCTATGCATCAACTCTATAAATTAATGTAAAAAATTTTAAATTAATAAAAATTACATTTCTAACCTTTTTGTATGGGAAAAATTATTTTGAACAGAATCATTTTTGAACCAAACCCGCTGGGTTCAATGCTTCAAGCAAACCAGTTTTTAAACTGAACCGTGGTTCAGATATACCGTGAACCTCTGAACAGAACCATGAGTGATATTTTGTTAATTTGCTGGCCTGATTGTAACATATAATAAAAATGAACTACCCTAAGCGTTTCCAAAATTTAATCAGTTGTTCTCAAGCATAAGTTTTGTTTAAAGTTTTAATCCAATATCTAACAGTGTTTTGCATTTATAAAAGTCGGTAGGACCGACTAAAATTGTTTACTTTGTTTTTTTTTTTATTTGGTTTAGGAATAGGTACTATGTTTGTAGGTCTCCATTGTTAAAGTAAATTACCAATTGTAATTTGACTCGTTTAAAAATTATTTTCGAACAAATTTGCAGCTTCTAGAAATAGAATTCATAAAAAAAAATTAATTTCAATTAATTTCAGCTGCAGAGAATGATAATAAAGACTACATAAAAATATAAGGAAATTATAATAAAACTAGCGAATGCCCGGCATGCGTTGCAATGCCACTTAAGAAAATGTTAGCAGAACTACCCGGTACTCCCCCGTTGTATAGATTCTAAGTTACGGCAATGAAATTATCGGCAGATACCATACAAACTCAGAAACAAAATCTCAAATTTTTAGGAGCAATATTAGCAATGTCATCGTAAATTTTCACTTAATTAAACAAAATGTGGGCGTAATAAGTGGGCGTGGCAGATTTTTTAATTCCTGTTATTCTTCCTCAACAATGATGGTAGGCGTAAAATTGATCCTCCCTTTTTTTAAAGTGGTCGTTAAATTGATCCAACCACACCCATTTTTGGTGAAGTTATAGACAGTGCCCATACAACTTTAGATACCAAATTTCAGATTTTTAGAAGAAATATTAGCCATGTAATCGCATATTTTCCTTTTTTTGCATAATGGACGTTAAATTGATCCAACCTCGCCCATTTTTAGTGGAGTTGTCGATAGTGTTTATACAAACTCAGATAGCCAATTTCAGATTTTTAGGGCCAATATTAGCGAAATAATCGATATTTTAACTTAGTTTTACAAATTGTGGGCGTAATAAGTGAGCGTAGCAAAATTTTCTTTGCCACGTTGGCGTGAGCACAGCAACTCCCCAAATTTCATCACAATCGGATGAATGGTATAGACGCCCATTTGGTACAAAGAAAGATAGAAAGAAAGAAGAATTCATTTTTATATATAGATAGATAGATTATAAGAAATATTTAATACTAGTGAATGCCCGGCAAGCGTTGCAATGCCACTTAAAAAAAAGAAAATGTTCTCGGTACTCCCTGTTAGTAAGCGAAACTTCCCAGAACTACCTGTTAAAGTGATTCTGAGTTACGGCGGTGAAATTATTGGCAGTAACCATACAATCTCAGAAACAAAATTTTAAATTTAGCACTGTAATCCGTATATTTACAAGTAATTAAACAAATTGTGGGCGTAAAAATGGACGTGGCAGATTTTGTATATCTTGTTATTCTTCCCGGTACATCCAGCGCATCAAGTTCCTTAGCAATGGTGGTAGGCGTAAAATTGATCCACCCTTTTTTAAAGTTTTAAAAAATCTATAAGTTCTTGGGGGATTCTCTTCCATTGGGATTTCTCCAGAACATAAGCGCGTCCTCTAAAACTTATTTAAACAAATCGGTTCTTTCACATTTATTGTAATAACCACAAAATCCATGTGCTCTTTAACAATTTTTTACACTAGGATTTCTTCTGAACCTAAGCATGTTTTCCAGAACTTATAAATGTAAATTGGTTATATTTGCACTAACGAACAACAAAATCCATGTGCACTTCAAAAAAAGTTTCGACTAGGATTTCTCCACAACCTAAGCGTGTTTTCCAGAACTTATAAATGCAAATCAGCTCTTTTGCCACTAAAGAACAACAAAGTCCAAGTGCTCTTTAAAAAATGTCTTCCACTATGATTTCTCCCGAATCTAAGCTTGTTTTCCAGAACTTATAAATGCAAATCGTTTCTATTGGCACAAACGAACAACAAAAGAAAGCCGGAACCAAGAATTTGTAACCTTTTTCTACACAGAGCCATGCACCTGCATAAAAAGGTGTTCAACATTCTATTCCTATTCTACATCTTGACAACTCCTACAATAATCGTAAAAAGGAGCCCTATTCTGAACTTCATTAGACGATTTGTGCGATCAATATTCAACTCTGGCCACGTTTGTCTACTAGTTACGCAGTTTGTGTACTGTCGTCAGCAAGTATTGGCGATATCTATCTTATGTTTGTTAAGCAACAGCTTACACGTTGCCATTGGCATATATACATATTCCCTATCAGGACAGTTTGGTAGCGTGGTGCCAATTCTAGCTAACTCATCTGCCTTACTGTTTCCTACAATACTTCTATGACCTGGCACCCAGATCAAATTAATCGTAAAGTACAGTGTGTATACACACAATAGATCGTGACACTCCTTCACTGTCTTAGAAGTATGTTTAAATGATTGTAAAAACCTCAGAGCTGCCTAACTGTCGGAATAAATATAGATTTCTTTAGAGGTTAAAACACTCTTGCTCAATGTTAATTAACTTTCTTTAATGGCCACAATTTCTGCTTGGAAAACACTGCAGTGATCAGGTATACGGAAGGAAATACTGGTGCCAAATTTTTCTGAGTAGACACCTCCCCCTACTTTGTCATTAAGCTTTGAACCGTCAGTGTAGATGCTGACTCCTTTATTACAGTTGATTAAACCGTTGTCCCAATCTTCTTTTGACGGAAATATCGTGGTAAAATAATTGCCTACGTATGATGCAACCGAGTCACAGGAGTCGGTAGTTTTGGGAATTCGAGGAAACTTATTGATTATACATAAATTTCCTCTATTGTTAGAAGGTAAGAGGTATAATTCCTTAAGTCATATTGCCGAAATAACTGCTATTTGCTTACAGTACAGGTTAATCGGTACTAAATGCAGTATGATATTCAATGCTGCTGTGGGTGTTGTTTTGAGCGCTCTGATAATACATAGACTAGCTGCCCTTTAAATACTTTCCATACGTTTTATCATGATTTTTTCTGAAAATGGTTAATAACCAGTTCATTGTGTGACCTATAGAATGTTGAAGTAGCGCCGGGAAGATACCATCTGGTCCCGGCGACTTATATTGCTTGAAACTATCTACAGCCCAAACAATGTTAGCTTCCGAAATAGTTTCTAAGATATCTGACTCTATCATAGTATCTAAGTTGCGAACAAATTCCGTGGCTCCATTGTCTCTGTCTGAGCTCCCCGGAAAGTGTGTATCTAACAATGACTTCAGTGATTCCTCGCTAGATGTTGTCCAGCTGTTATTTAACTTCTTAAGATAACCAATGGATTTAGCGCATCTAGCTAGAATCTTTCTAAGACGAGATGCTTCAACAGTAGTTTCTATTTAACCGGAAAACGACCACCAAGACGATCTTTTAGTTTTCCTCAAATGTTTTTTAAAGACTTTTAATTTATTATAATAATCGTCCCATTTAGATTCAAAACCAGAGTCCTAAGCTCTGTTAAATTGATTTCTACATAACTTCCTCAACTGGTTAAGCTCAGGTGTCCACCATGGTGGTTTAACTTTCCCCTTATGCCTAATCATTGGACACGCTTTTTTCAGCGCCAGATTACAAGAATTGGTAAATGTCTCTACAATGTAGTCCAAGTCTTTAATATTATTAGCAATAGGGGTTACTAGGAAGCCTTTTCTTCAGCTCGTGTGAGTACACTTGCCAGTCTGTTTTCCTAAAATTCCTATTTGGGATTATACGAGGAGATTCCAATTCTAAAATATATTCAATTCAATATACCGGTAATCCGAAAGAGACCCTCCAGTGGACTACCTTGTTTATTAAGAGATCTGAAACTAAGGTGATCCAGAACTTCCTGATTATAAAGGTGGGTTCATTAACCTGGTTACATATCATATAACTTCGTATTAAGAATAAAATTAAAGAGTAACTCACCTCGTTCATTAATATTTGAGCTACCCCACGTTGTATATGATGTGCATTTGCGTCACCTCCTAGTATTAGCTTGTACTTGGATTCTTCACTATCCGAAACCAGCTCTGTTAACAGCTGCGATGGTATTAGAGCGTCAGAAGCCATATAGCTCGAAGCAATCCGGTAACCGCTTCCGCCAGTTTCCCAGCTTATCATTGTTAAGTCTTCGTTACTGAAATTATGAATTAAGAAAATGTTAAGGTGTACCTTGGACATTATACATGTCCGTATCCAATCTTCGCAAGTGGCTGTATTTAAATTGTAGCCAGGGGTCCTCTACCCGCAAATACGCCCCCCATTAACCCATGGCTCCTGAATAAGGACAAAATCAGGCTGGTCGTCTGCCACGCTATTAAGGAGGGCTGCCGTAGCAACCTTACTATGGTGAAGATTTATTTGAAAGAGGCGCATCAGTGAGAGTATCGTCTGTATCCTCACCCAGTAGCTCCTTCTCAGAGAGCATTTTTATGAGCCCAATGCTTTCGCTTTCTACATCTTCGTCATCTGACGCTAAATATTCGGAATATCGGCTTGGTAAATTTTAATATTCACCTTACCTAAGCCGTAGTTAACCTCACCGTCGCTTTTCGCCAACGGTTCTAAAGAGTCGTCAAATAAGAGAAGTAGTACCTGCATCGTGGGCCTCTTGATCTCCACGTCATTTTCCGCGCTATGTGCAAATGTTTTAACCAAGCTCCATTTGTCCATCGGGATACTTGAATTGCATTCCTTAAACAACTGCATGATTTGGTTCGGTTCAGAGGGGGTAGATGGTATCCAAACCGTGGTCGTGGTCGAGACGGTATATCCCTCTTCTCAACCACTACCAACTTGGCCCCAGGATAAAACTCGCCAACACTACTTATAGCTTATTTGCACAGCTCTGCCGACCTCTCGTCGTCGCAGGCAATCATTTTAATCTGGCCTTGATGCCATCAAGAAGAAGGATTGCTTAACAGCACTTCCACTGTTGTCTCGGGATTATTATGCGATTCTTTGCGACTTCCGCGAACGATTTGCGTGGAGTAACGCCTTGCTTTTCTCCCTCGGTCGACCTCTGTATTTTCGGAGCAGATGTTTCCGGACGCTCGAGTTGAAAATTAGGCAGCACTAGCTTCGCCCATTGAATCGACTCCTTCAGCTTTTTTGTCAGCTCTACCTCTGTTGGGGGAGTAACCTGGCGGCACTGCGCCTCTCCTGATAACCCGCTTTATTGGGATCGCTTAGCCTCTGGTTGGCCATTTTGCGGTATCACTCTTGGCTGGTTGAGGCTGATTTTTGCCAGCCGTTTTACTACCTGCCGAACTACTCAGACCAAGCTTGGCTACTGTCTTTGTAGTGGCAGCACTAGAGCTCGTTGAAAACGCTGCCCTTTTCACAGAGCTTGAGGCTCCATCCGGTTTATTAACGAAGAACCGGCTTCCTTGCTGTTTTTGTTGTTATTTTTATTATTTTTTTACATCATCCCACGAGTGTCGGAGAAAAAACGGTTCACCTGCGCAGAGATCCGAAATACGCAGGTAAGGCTAGTTATTACGGAGGGCGCCAGGTATCCGTAAGCCCCGTTTAAGACTGAGCTATATTTAGAAAGGGCCCTCAGCCAGGTTGATCCTCGGCACGGGTCGCGCGACACCTTGATCCAGCCCTTTACCTCCAACCATAATAAGAGTGCATTTCCTGAAGCTGTACTATGAAAGAGTAACGAACTATGCATACTTAAGTATTTTAGCTAGATACCTTCCACAATAGCATAATGCTTAAAATAGAGTGTCTGTGGTATCTATTACCAGCCGGCACTCTCGAGGAGGGTTCAGTTGAAGATTTTTTCCGACCTGTATTGGCACTAACTAAAATTCATGTGCTCTTTAAAAAATGTCGTCCACTAGGATTCCTCCAGAACATAAGCGTGTTCTCCACAACTTTTAAATGCAAATCGGTTCTATTGGTACAAAGGTACCGCAAAACCAATGTACTCTTTAGTACTTAATAAAAACAAAACCCATGTGCTCTTCAAAAATAAATTCTTTTGGGATTTATGAAGATTTTTGCGTGTTCTTCAGATTTTTTTTATACAAAATTCAATTGAACTGTAGCATGATTAAATAATCTTTCGAGCGAGCTTGCTCTCCCAGGTTCTAAGTATTAAATGAAATAAATTTGTTTTTTTTGCATATGTAACATGCTGTGTTTTTAACCTTTCGACAGTTTCCTTATTAAAACACGGTGGAAGAAAATTGTCAATTCACACACGAATTATAATACATTTTACACGGGAAGAGAGAAACCAGGTTGACCGTAGTCGAAGGGAGGCGATTGACAACAGGTCTTTACATTAAATTATATTTTTTTCTTTCAGAATTGTCTAAATATATCTCTAACACAATTAACACTTGTTTTTTAATATCGCAAAAAGTAGCTTAATGAATGCGCTTTTTTTTACGGGAAGCTTTATTTCCGAGTATTTTGTTCAGTCTTTGAAACTTTTAATTAAAATACAATGGTAACTCATTGGTGACTCTTATTAGAAATCAAGGTGTACCACTAAACTAGAGTCCACACATTTTGTTTACGAACAAAAAACTTGTACTAACTAGTACTATGAATATAATCAACAGGCATAATGGAGTGTCCAAGTAATAAGTACTTTATTTTTAAAAAGCTACTGATTTACTAACAAAAAAAAAAACTAGCATAGCCCTATTTCGACCTTGGAAATTATTTTTACTTTTTGTAACTCTCTTTCCCTATACATTTTTCTTCAACTAAAGACTTATTAGACTCGCTGTCACTATATGGAACTAATGTAGAAAACTAAAGGTCAAAGACAAAAAAATTAGAGATTCAATACAGACACAACTATTAGCAAGAAAGTCTATATCTATAATAAATACCTCCATCAACTTCATAATGCAGAAAGCAACATTAAATTAGTGTACATGAACAAAAGTTATCGATTTAAAAATTTGGCATTTACATCCACTGTTATGACACGATATAGACATATGACACTATTGATTTTTAAACTAATATTATATTTTCTTTTGTTGACTTATCATTTCAGACAACCATAAGTCTGCTGATATCAGTATTCTTCAGTTATTCTAGAACAAAATTAAACTCATCGCCAAACATGGGACATGTGTGGCTTTTTTTCTTAACTGCTGCTGTCATCAATGTATGGTGCCACTATAAGAAGCACATTTCGACACAAAGTTGCTTAAGAAGTTGCTTACTTACGCTCCCAATAGCAGCGTGTATTTCATTGTTAGCTGGCATCTCCAAACGATTACTGCAACTGGCGGTGTCACATAATTCGCGACCTTTGCTTCGTTTTAAGCCTTCTGTGTTGCTGTTAGCCTGCTTTGCTTTTCAAATATGTTCATTGGCATCATCGTCTTTTATCGAGGAGGAACATCAAACGTGGTACTATTTAGGAACTACTCTGCTGATCGTGCTTTTCGTTTGCAACTTTCAAAGGAGTGTGTGTAGTGCGTGTGATAAGCCCGACACGCCTAACATTCGCCAATTTATTTTTGGGGAGCTCTGGAATTGGCGTTTGCCTATGATTATGACGTTAACATTTCTGAGAAGGCTCAATCAAAGTGGTAATAAATGGCGAGATCTGCCAGACATAGGCAAAAATTTGAGTAAACCCGAAAACAAAACTTGGATGACTTTGTTTTTCACTTTCGGTAAGTAATATCCTTTTTTTATTTAATAAAATAATAAAAGAAACAAATTTGAGTACAGATTTATTTCAGTTAAGAAAAAGACTCAATAGAAGCTATTATGTACTGAAACTCAGTATTTTTTATAAATATTTCTTTCTTTTAATTTATTTGCGTTTCTAATGCACTTTGTGAGCCCAATTCTTCAAAAGTAAAAAAAACTTAATTTTATAAAATACTAGCTGACCGGGAAACTTCACAATTTATTTTTATATTGAAATCATTTCGAGTATTTACAATTCCACACAATCCGTTCTTGAGTGATGCGTGTTCATAGGTATGCAACTTTGTTTTATATATATACTAGCGTATGCCCGGCATGCGTTGTAATGCCACTTAAAAAAAATGGTAGCAGAACTTCCCGGTACTTTCGTTAGTAACGGAACTTCCCGGTACTCCCGTTGGTTAGCGGAACTTCTCAGTATTCACCGTTGTAGCGATTCTGAGTTATGGCTGTGAAATTATCGGCATAAAAACTCAGAAACAAAATCCCAAATTTTAGGAGCAATATTAGCAATGTCATCGTATATTTTTACTTAATTAAATAAATTGAGGGCGTAATAAGTGGACGTGGACAATTTTGTATATCCTGTTATTCTTCCCGGTGCATCCCGTTACATGTTTTCTATATAGCACATAAAGTTTCTGAACAATGGTGTTAGGCGTAAAAATGATCCACCCTTTTTTGAAAGTGGGCGTTAAATTGATCCAACCACGCCTATTTTTGGGAAAGTTATCGACAGTGCCAATACAAACTCAGATACCAAATCAGATCTTTAGGAGCAATATTAGCCACGTTATCGCATATTTTCTATTTTTTTCAAAGTAGGCGTTTAACTGATCCAACCTCGCCCATTTTCGGGGAAGTTATCGACAGTGTCTATACAAAATTACCAAATTTCAGATTTTTAGGACCAATATTAGCGAAATAATCGAATATTTTTACTTAGTTTTACAAATTGTGGGTGTAATAATACAAAATTTTCTTTGCCCTAAACCTAAGTTGGCGTGAGCACAGCAACTCCCTAAAATTTCATCAAAATCGGATGAATGGTTTAAACGCCCATTTGGTACAAAGATAGAAAGATAGATAGATAGATAGATAGATAGATAGATAGATAGATAGATAGATAGATAGATAGATAGATATATAGATAGATAGATAGATAGATAGATAGATAGATAGATAGATAGATAGATAGATAGATAGATAGATAGATAGATAGATAGATAGATAGATAGATAGAAAGATAGAAAGAAAGAAAGAAAGAAAGAAAGCAAGAAAGAAAGAAAGAAGAATTCATTTTAATATATATAGATATGTCGAATAGATATCACATGACTTCATCTTAAGTCCCAGTGCTGTAAGATAAAAAGTTTCAGATATAAAGAGCAAACAAAATTAGGATTGTATGGGAGGTACCCCACCCCCTTTGTAGATCCCACTGATTTATATACAGTTATGCCGAATTAATATCATATGATTTCATCTTAAATCCCAGTGCTGTAGGGCAAATAGTTTCAGAGATAGAGTGCAAACGAAATTTTGGTTGTATGGGAGGTACTCCACCCCCTTTGTGGATCCCGCTGATTTTTATACAGTTGTGCCGAATTTATATTGTTACGTAAAATAAAAACCGAACTTGCTTTTTCGAGTATTTTCGAGTATTTTTATTGAACAAACAAAAATTATTTTAAAAACCTTAAAGTAAAAGTCAAAGTTAATTTGATAAATTTTAAAATACTACAAGGTTCTCAGTATAGAACATAATTTCTTAACATTTCTCTCTCCTTAGAATTAATTACTCCTATCAGCTTTAGTTGTATCACCTCGATACCTCGCCAGTCTATTAATGTGGACTACTTTAAATTTTGAACGCGAATTTTTCCTTATGCGATATACGACATCATTTATTTGTTTAATTACTGTGTAAGGCCCTTCCCATTTTGCAGCAAATTTTGGTGAAACGCCAACAGTTCGATGTGGATTATACAATCATACCAAATCTGATTCTTGAAATGCTTCAAAATTAGACTCCATGTCGTAGTTCGCCTTCATTCGATCACTAGATTTCTGTAAATGTTTCCTAGCGTACTCTTGACTTTCTTCCAAACGTTCTCTCAGACTTTTGGAAAATTCAAAAAAATTGTACGCCGCAGCTCGCTGTTGGTGAAGCTCCAAATATTATTTCGCTCGGTAACCTAACGTTGTATCCAAACAACATTTCACAAGGCGTCTTTCCAGTTGATTCGTGTACAGCAGTTCGATAAGCCAGCAAAAACAGTAGAATGTATTGATCCCAAGTTGATTGATCTGCGTTAAGATCTTTGACGAGAACATTTTCAATTGTACGATTAAATCTCTCCACCATGCCATCAGACTGCGGATGCAAAGGAGTTGTTCTAGTCTTTTTGATCCATTAACTGACACATTTCTTGAACAACTTTGGATTCAAAGTTCCTACCTTGATCAGAGTGCAACTCCAGAGGTATTCTAAACCGAGCGACCCAATTTTGAACAATAGTCTCTGCAACAGTGACAGCTTCTTGATTTGGTAGCGGAAAAACTTCGACCCATTTAGAAAAGTAATCCATTACTACCAAAATGTACTTGTCCCCGGCTTTGGACAATTGAAAGGGTCCTGCGACATCTATAGCAATTCTCTCATTTGGTGCCCCAACAACATGTCGCTGTAACTACGCTCGAGGTTTCTGCCTTGGACCTTTTGCCGATTCACATTTGTCGCATGATTTAATAAAATCTTCAATATCCCGTCGCAGCTCAACCCAGTAGAAATACTCGCGTACCCTTGCAATTGTCCTATTTATTCCAAAATGTATACCAGCGGTACCTTCATGCATTTCTTTCAAGACTGCAGTTCTTAAACTCGAAGGTACAATTGTCTGAAGTTTGCTTGTTTTACCATTAACTGACTCCCAACGACGTTTCAGTACTCCGATATCTAAATGTAGGGAATTCCACTGAATCCAGTACGCTTTTGTTATTTTGCTAAAACTGGAAACTTCAGACTTAGAAGGACGTTGACCATTTTGTAACCATTGTAGCACTGGAGACAAATGACAATCGCCATCTTGTTCTTTACGAATGTTTTGAGGTAACCAATTTACATCACAAGTGTAAGCAATTCTTACCTCTGCCTCTTCCTTTGCTTCTGTCCTTAAACAATGTCTACAGTGTATGCCGCACGGTCTTCGCGATAATGAGTCTGCGTTACTATGAGCAATTTCAGGTCTGTACACAATTTTGAAGTTATAACTCTGCAATAGTTCCAACCATCGAGCAATTGGGCCTTCCGGGTTTTTAAAACTCAAAAGCCAGCGTAATGCTGCGTGGTCTGTTCGAATTGTTAATTGCTGACCATATAAATATTTGTGGAAATGTTTTACAGCTTCAACTATAGCTAATAGTTCTTTGCGCGTAACGCAATAATTTCGTTCAGGCTTAGATAACTTACGACTATAGTAGCCAACGACGCGCTCGTTTCCATCAACAATCTGCGAAAGTACAGCTCCTATTCCAAAATTAGAAGAATAAAAAAGGTTTTCCTAAGACTGAAAACGCCAACACAGGATCATTTATTAAAAATTCCTTTAATTTAATAAACACCGTATCTTCAGCTTCTTTCCAACACCAGTTTATTGATTGTGAGGAAAGCGTATGCAAACAGGACGCAATTTCAGCAAAATCTTTCACAAATTTTCGATAGCACGTGCAGAGTCCTAGAAACGAACGTAACTCCTCATTTTGTGGTACTGGCCAGCTCTTGATACACTCCACTTTATCAGGATCCGCCTTTACCCCATCTTTAGAAACAACATGTCCCAGGTACAAGGTGGCGCAAAAGAAGTCATCCGATGTTGTTTGGCTCTTATTTTTTTTCTAAATAAAAAACTTCGATTCTGTTTTTTGATTATGTTTATTTAGACCTTTAGAATTAATTGTGTTAAGTCGAGAAGATGATATCGGATAAATGGGCGCCTTCACAATTGATTGCCATACGGGCTCGTTTTATGGCATTTTCCATCACTTCGGCGAGAGTTTCGGGCGATAAATTCTCGCATTCGTGTCGGATATTTTCCTTGAGGGCTTCCAAGGTCTCAGGCTTGTTGATGTAAACACGAGACTTCAAAAAACCCCATAAAAAGAAGTTTTCCTCCGCGATGTCGCAGGACCCTTTCAATTGTCCAAAGCCGGGGACAAGTACATTTTGGTAGTAATGGATTACTTTTCTAAATGGGTCGAAGTTTTTCCGCTACCAAATCAAGAAGCTGTCACTGTTGCAGAGACTATTGTTCAAAATTGGGTCGCTCGGTTTAGAATACCTCTGGAGTTGCACTCTGATCAAGGTAGGAACTTTGAATCCAAAGTTGTTCAAGAAATGTGTCAGTTAATGGATCAAAAAGACTCGTACCAAATGTTCTTCAAACGTTTTTCCAAACACTATTACATCATCTAAGTACACTTAGCACGTTTCCCAATTTAATCCGCACAAAACATTTTCCATAAGACGTTCAAAAGTCGCGGGGGCATTAGAGAGACCAAAAGGCATAACCGTAAATTGCCATAAACCGGCACCAACACTGAAAGCGGTTTTCTCTTTTGAGCACTTACTCATCTCCACTTGCCAATAAACACTTTTTAAGTCAAGCGTGGAAAACCAAATAGAACCAGAAAAAGCGTCAAAAGTGTCATCAATTCTTGGCAACGGATAACTATCTTTTTTAGTCACATCGTAAAGGCATCTGTAATCGACGCAAAATCTTGTTGATCCATCTTTCTTAACTAAAACAACAGAAGCACACCAAGGACTCTTCGACTCCTCTATAACCTTGTCATGTCTCATTGAATCAATAATATTCTGAGTTTCGGACTGCTTCATAAGCGGTAATTTTTTCGGCGGCTTTCGAATAGGTTTAGAGTAACCAGTATCTATGTCGTGCGTTACAACTTTTGTTCTTCCGTAATCGCTATCACTTAGCGCAAAAACATCTTGAAATTGTGTAAGAAAATTAATAGCGGTCTCTTTTTGACTTTCTGTCAAACTGGGCGATAAATTGTCAAAAACTTTCTGCACTACTGGGGGTATTTGCTGCACGTTAATTTCCTGGAAATTATTATGTGCAATTGAAGAGAACGAACTACCTCTTCCTACAACTAAACCTATTTTTAACTTCTGCGAACGCGGCGAAAAATTAGCAATACGTACGTACGAAGATCCATCATTCTCTTTTATTGTCACTGTTTTGGCTAACAGTACTCCCTCTAGTAAAACTTTATCTTGATTTTCGACAATAAAAGGACTTGTGAAATTAGAGCTAACCTGAACAATATTTTCTGAATTCGGTGGTAATACAAAATCTTGAACAACCATAACGTCAACATCACCTTGAACTATTTTCTCAACAAATAAAGGAAACTCTCATGTTTTGTATTTCATAACATTCATTTCTAAATCAAGAGTAACTTTATTTTGTTTAAGAAAGTCCAAGCCAAGGATGCATTCATCTGTAATACGAGCAATTATGAAGGATTGCAAAAAAAACGCAGCTCTCGATGGTAATACAAATTTTTGCTTCGCCAAATGTTTCTACGATATCACCTTTTGCAGTTTTTAGTACCAAATTATGATGCCTTACAATGTCCTTTTCTGCAACTAAATCAGGGCGCAATATTGAACGCGATGCTCCAGTGTTTAAAACAATCTGACGAGTATGCCTTCCCACCTTACCTTCAAGCAGCAAGCTGCTGCCGCACTTGTTGACGCATTCAGATGTTATTATAAATTCCTGGGCCTGGACTTTCGAAACTAACGGGTGGCCCCCTCCGCTAGTTCTCTTTCGTTTCCCTGCTCCGCAAATTTCTTACACATATTTCTTAAATGACCAAATTCGCCGCAGTTCCAGCAGCGGAAACGATTCTGATCTTTACCAGTCGTATTCATTCTTGCTATTACTTCTTTAACAATTTCTTCCGAATCAAATTCACGTACCTTGTGCTCAGGCCTCAACACTATTTTTGAACTCTCAACAGCTAAAGCGTACGCCAATGCTTCTTGTCCACTTTTCTTCTCAGATAGAATTACGGCTTGTTTTACATCTGGATCACGAATTCCTCGCGTGAAAGCATCGGTAATCATACAGTCTGCAACGACTCTTGGAAATTCGGGATACGCAAGTGTCACCAATCGTTCGACATTAGCGTGCAGCGCCTGCAGCGACTCCCCAATCCTTTTAGTGCGACTGGATAGTTGACTTTGATGCAAGATTTTCAACTTCGAGTCTCCGAACCTAGCATCAAGTTGTGCTACGACGTGCTGATAATTTCGTTCTTGTCCTGGATAGAATGTTCGGACAACATTAGCAGCGAACCCTTTTAGCGACACGATTAATTGCACAGCCTTTACATCATCAGACCAAAAATTTAATGCCGCAGCAGCTTCAAACTGCCTTTGGAACACCGACCAGGAAGTTTGACCATCAAATGTTGGAATATTTACCTTTCCACCGCAACGCGACGCCGATTGCTGATTACTGATTTTAATATCTGCAACTTGCGCGACCAAGCTATCGATTTGTGCCTGCATACGCGCTTCTAACTCACATTTTTGTTGATCCAACAGATCCACATGTTGACACACCTCACCTTGCATCGAAATGAACTGCTGCTGTACTTGGTTCATAGCATCTATTTTGTGACACAAATCCTGATTTTGTTTCATCATCGCGCCCAACGTCTCTATAATAGTATTTTCGTTCGATTTCTTGATCGTAACTATCCGGATCAACACCTTTCGAAGACAGAAAATCTCGAACACGCACGATTTTCTCAGGTTTCCGACCAGCTGCCGACAATCCCCAGCTAACGAGCAGATGCTGTAAATCGTGATCGAATAATTCTCTAATTCTCTTAGACATACCGCAATTAGTTTACTTCTGACACCAATGTTACGTAAAATAAAAACCGAACTTGCTTTTTCGAGTAGTTTTATTAAACAAACAAAAATGATAAGAAAAACCTTAAAGTAAAAGTCAAAGTTAATTTGATAAATTTTAAAATACTACAAGGTTCTCAGTATAGAACATAATTTCTTAACAATATCATATGACTTCATCCAGTGCTGTAGGGCAAAATTTTTTAGAGATAGAGAGCAAACAAAATTAGGGTTGTATGGGAGGTACTTTTTTGTAGTCATACGGCATTGGTTATATATGAGTACACTAGCTTAGCTTGACTCGACCACGCCCACTTTTTGTAAGATGGTAGATTAAGTCAACATACACCTTTATACAAACATTTATCTTCGTAGAGCATCGCGTTTCTGAGATATAGCGGTGGGCGTTAAATTTATCTCACCACGCCCACTCTTTGTGAGGTGGTATATTTCGTCACCATACACCTACATACCAAGTTTTATCATTGTATACCATCGCGATAAGTGGAGATACGTCAAGACTTTTGACAACAATGCAGTAGGTGACGTGGAGCCGAAAAGGGCCACTAAGCTGATACTGCTGTTAATTACTGATGACTCACTAGAACCGTTGGCGAAAAGCGATGGTGAAGTGAACTACGGCTTCGGTAAGGTGAAGGTAAAAACATACCGAGCCGATTTAGCCAATCTAGCGTCAGATGACGAAGATGAAAGCGACTATCATGAGTCCGATGGCGAAAGCATCGGACATATTTCCTCTGGGTCAGATGCAACAGCTGGACTCATCAAGTTACTATCGGAGAAGGAGTTATTGGGAGAGGATGACGCAGATGACACCATCACAAATGCGCCTCCTACAGATAAACCTTCACCATAGTAAAGTGGCTTCGGCCGCCCTTCTTAACCTCATGGCAGTAGACCAGCCTGATTTTGTCCTCATTCAGGAGCCATGGGTTAACGGAGGAAAAATATGCGGACTGAGGACTCCGACTTATAAGTTATCTGCTGCTAATAGCGAAGGTAAAATAAGGGCATGTATAATGTCCAAAATTCAACTTAATATTTTCTTATTACATCATTACAGTAATGAAGATATAACCACAATTAGCTGGGAAACAGGCGGAAGTAGTTACCGGCTAACCTCGTTCTACCTTGCGTACGATGACCCGATACCATCGCAGCTGCTGAAAGAGCTGGTATCAGACAGCGAAGCTTCCAAGTGCAGATGTATACTGGGAGGCGACGCGAATGCACATCATACCATTTGGGGTAGCTCTGACATTAACATTCGTGGTGAGTTACTCTTTAATTATATTTTAAACACAAAGTTGTTGTTATGTAATCGTGGAAATGAACCCACATTCATAATAAGAAATCGTCAAGAGGTACTTGACATTACTCTAGTCTCAGACTTCTTAATAGACAAAGTGATTCAATGGAGAGTGCTAAATGAGCACTCGTTTTCGGATCACCGTTACATCGTATGTACTATAGTAGAGGAAATCCCTCGGCCCAGCTTAAATAGGAATCTTAGGAAAACAGACTGGCAAGTGTATGCACACGAGCTGAAGAAAAGGCTTCCTAGGAATCCCTACTGCGATCCTAATAATGTAAAGGACTTAGATAATATTGTAGAGTCATTTACGAACTACTACACATATCAGCTCAAAAGTAGCAAAGGCCTAGTAGTGGTCATTAAAGGCATAGAATCCAGTGTAGATTCTAATGAAATTAAAGAAGCATTGGAAGAAAAAGGGTTCGGTGTAAAAGTTGTGATCAACATAATAAATAAGAACAAAATTCCACAACCAATGTTCAAAATTGAATTAGATCCTAATTCAACTAATTTAAAAAAAAACGAAACTCATCCTATCTATGAGCTGAAATACTTACTGCACCGTAGAATCTCAGTAGAGGAACCACATAAGCGCAGTGGTCCGGTGCAATGTGCAAATTGTCAGGAATACGGACACACGAAGTCCTATTGCACACTGCGCACAGTATGTGTAGCTTGTGGGGATCTCCATCATTCCTCCCAGTGTACAAGTAACAAAAATGAACCAAATTCGAAAAAATGCAATAATTGTGGAGGAAATCACACAGCGAATTATAGAGGTTGTCCTGTGTACAAAGACTTGCTAGATAGATTAAATAAACGCAAGCTAGCAGCTCGTAATCAACCTGAAATTGTAGCCCAAAATTTTGTTAAGCAACATAATGTTACATCAAATGTATCTAACCAAGTAACTCAAAATATATCCTATGCAAATGCATTAAAATCAGGAACAGAACAAGTACCTCAAATCATACCCCAAGCATCTGGAGGGCTGGAGGCTATGATTTCAAACTTAACGCAATGTATGACACAATTTATGTCTACAATGCAAAGTATGCTCCAAGACATGATTAGAACGCAAAATCAAATGTTGCAAGTTTTATTGGCTCAAAAATGAGTTCTTTAAAGATTTGTTTATGGAATGCAAACGGCGTTAGCCAACATAAATACGAAATCACAACTTTCTTAATAAATCAAGAAATTGATGTCATGCTTCTTGCTGAAACTCATCTTACAAGCAAATATAATTTCGGCATAACAGGTTACACACTATATAAGACAAACCATCCAGATGGCAAGGCTCATGGAGGAACTGCAGTTCTTATAAGGAACCGAATAAAACACCATCCCTTAGAAACATATTCGAAAAGCTATCTGCAAGCTACCTCAATATGTGTAAAATGCAACGGAAGAACTTTAACACTGTCTGCTGTATACTGTCCGCCACGATTTACAGTAACTGAGAAACAATTTAAAGATTTCTTTGACACCATAGGAGGCAGATTTTTGGCTTCTGGAGATTATAATGCTAAACATACACATTGCGGCTCACGTCGAGTAAATCCAAAAGGTAGACAACTGTATAATACCATCATTAACCGACAATATAGATACGATGTCGTATCACCAGGTAAACCTACCTACTGGCCTACAGATAATAAGAAAATACCAGACCTTATAGATTTTGCTATCATAAAAAATTTAAGCAGAAATCTAATCACAGCTGATACAAGTTTCGATCTATTATCTTATCACTCTCCTGCAACCTTCTGCGTACTAAATAAGCCAATACTAGCCGAGTTTCCCACACGACTAACCACCCATAAAACAAATTGGATTAAATATAAAATGTATATCAGCAGTCATATCCATACAAACCCAAAAATAGAGTCAGAGGGGGATATCGAAGACTTTGTACAAATTTTTAATTCAATGGTGACATCAGCGGCTGAACATTCTACTCCTAAGAATTTTACTGATACAAAAATGGCAGCATTAAATAATAGCTACATAGAAAAACTCGTAACAGACAAGCGTCGACTGAGAAGAGAATGGCAAGCACATAGATCCCCTTTTGCAAAGCAAAGACTCGCTGATGCTACGAGAAAACTCAAGGAGGCCCTAAAGCTAGAAGAAGACAAAGACCAAAGTAACTTTGTGAAAAGATTATCACCTCTGTGTACAACAAAGTTTTTACTGTGGAAGGCAAACGAGAAGATAAATTTACCTGTAGAGGGCGAATCGCCAATCAAGATGGTAACTGGGCACGCAGCGAAGAAGAAAAACCATAGCATTTGCTAACTACTTGAGCCAGGTTTTCAAACCAAATCCGCCTACTCATGGATTTGTAATTCCTTCTTTAACTAACCTTTCAAATTATAGAACAGTGTCAGTTATTTTAAACCGTAATGAGGTTGATGATATCATACGAAACGACCTAAATCCAAAAAAAAGCCCTGGGTATGATCTTATAACTCCGAAAATGATTATCTAACTACCAAGTACAGCGGTTGAGCTTATCACACTACTATTTAATGCGATTTTTCGAACTGGATACTTTCCGATGGCGTGGAAAAAATCACTCATTATAATGATACCAAAGCCTGGAAAAGACAAAACATTACCTTCTTCATACAGACCTATAAGTCTACTTCCGTGCCTGTCCAAACTTTTCGAGAAATTGCTACTATCAAAACTAACACATTTAATTGATCGTAACCATCCCATCAATTTGGCTTCCGCAAAAACCATGGAACCATAGAACAGGTGAATCGTATAACTAATGTGATAAGAAAAGCCTTTGAGATTCGAGAATACTGCTCAGCAATTTTTCTTGATGTTGCTCAGGCATTTGATAGAGTATGGCATGAAGGTCTTGTGTACAAATTAAAGTGTTTGCTCCCTTCTAGCTTTCATAAGATACTAGAATCATACCTAAAAAATCGAACATTCAGAGTAAGGGTCAAAGAATTTATAACGAAAGACAATGTAATTGAAGCGGGTGTTCCTCAAGGAAGCGTTCTTGGGCCCATTCTTTATGTCCTGTTTACCTCAGACATGCCAACGAATCCTGGTTTAACTACGTCAACATTTGCTGATGATACTGCTATCCTTTGCAGCAATAAATGCCTAATAAAAGCATCCAGAGACTTAGGTGAACACTTGAAACTTGTAGAAACGTGGCTGTCGAAATGGCGAATAAAAGTAAATGAGCAAAAGTGTAAACATGTCACATTTACATTAAGAATGGGTACATGTCCGGCAGTTACTCTTAATAATACTATAATTCCGCAATCAAATGAAGTCACTTACCTTGGTATTCATTTAGACAGACGACTAACATGGCGGAAGCACATTGAAGCTAAAAGGACACACTTAAGACTAAAAGCAAATAGCATGCACTGGCTTATTAACCATCGATCTACACTAAGCTTGGAATACAAAGTACTCCTGTATAGTAGCATTCTAAAGCCAATATGGACTTATGGCATCCAGCTGTGGTGTAACACAAGCAAAACTAATATCGAACTAATACAGAGGGCTCAGTCCAAAATACTTAGAACGATCACTGGAGCACCATGGTTTTTAAGAAATGAAAATATTCATAAAGATCTTAATTTGCCTATGGTTAAAGATGAAGCCATGCGCATAAAGCAGAGCTACCTGCAGAAACTGACAATTCACCCCAACCCGTTGGCACGATCATTGGTAAATACAATTCAGACATCCCGTCTCCGAAGAAACGATCTCCCAGCCATGTAATCTGCATCCACATGATACACCATACAATTGTATACACTTGTATATTATGCTAAGACCCCATGATGCGCTAGGTCGCATTGGTCTGTACATAAATAGCGTTTAACTATACAAGGCCCTAAGATGCGCTAGGTCGCATTGGCCGTCTCCGAAAATTGTAACTCATCCACCTAAGGCCCTATGATGCGCTAGGTCGCATTGGCTTTCTACGAAAATGTTAACTCATTCACTTAAGGCCCCATGATGCGCTAGGTCGCATTGGCCCTCTCCAGAACTACCAACAAGTACAAGTAAAGCCCCATGATGCGCCAGGTCGCATTGGCTTTCTACGAATATAAATTTTTTCAAATCTTCACATGATTTAAGGTCCCATGATGCACTGTATCGCATTGACCACGATGTTCGCAGCCTATGCAAATATATATATGCAATTTATGTTTTATTCTGAATTTGTAATAATTTTATGAAATTTACAATTATTTATCAACTACAGTTACTTTAGATGTGTAATGTATCGTTTAGTTTTAAGATTTAAAAAACTTATTGTTAGTTCTTAAGCCAAGAAGATTCAATAAATAAAAGAATTTATAAAAAAAAAAAAAATTTACGAATTCATGTACTCTATCGCTAAAAAAGGCATGCCCGTTAATTATGCATAGGGGGAAAAGTAAGCCACCATGGTGGTCATCCGAGCTTAATCAGTTAAGGAAAGATTGCAGAAATCAATTTAACAAAGCAAAGTATTCTTGTGAAGAAACCGAATGGGACCTTTATTATGATAAATTGAAAGTCTACAAAAAATATTTGAGAAAAGCAAAGAGATCTTCATGGAGATCTTTTTGTGATGATATCGAGACTAATGTTGAAGCGTCTCGTCTTAGGAAAATATTAGCTAAATCAACACAAACCATTGGTTATCTGAAGAAATCAGATAACATCTGGACAACATCTAGTGAAGAATCACTGAATTTATTGTTAGATACCCACTTTCCAGGGAGCTTCAGACAACGGAGACAACAGAGCCATGGAAACTGTGCGTAATTTAGAGACCTTGATAGAACCAGATATCTTAGAAACTATCTCGGAAGCTAACATTGTTTGGGCTGTAGATAGTTTCAAGCCATATAAGTCGCCAGGACCAGATGGTATCTTCCCAGCGCAACTTCAAAAATCATTAGGTCACATAATGAATTGGTTATTAACCATATTCAGAAGTGTATTAAAATTGAATTATGTTCCCTCCCTATGGAGAGAAGTTTAGGTTGTTTTTATTCCAAAGACAGGTAAAAACTCACATACAAGTCCTAAAGACTTTAGGCCAATCAGCTTATCACCTTTTCTACTAAAAACGTTAGAACGGTTAATAGATATGTTTATCAGAAATTATATACCTTCATCGCAGTTTGCGAAATCGCAACATGCCTACAGTAAAGGGAAATCAACAGAGACAGCTTTAAACTCTCTGGTTTCAGAAATTGAGAAATCAATTGAAGAGAAAGAATTTACATTTGTAGCCTTCCTAGATATCGAAGGAGCTTTTAACAATATCCTGCCGAAGGCCATTACAGACGCGTTGTCAGATTTGCACATTTCTGGGGCCCTTGTGAATTTCATAGAACAGTTGCTACTCTGCAGGTTCGTGAATTCGACATTAGGGGTCTCAGCGGTACGCAGATCTGTCCACAGGGGTACTCCTCAAGGCGGTGTGCTTTCTCCTTTACTGTGGATTCTAGCAATGAATAAGTTATTGTTAAATCTAGAGGAAGGGAGGATTCATGTGGTGGCCTACGCAGACGATGTCGCTGTAGTGTTAAGAGGAAAATTTCCAGACACTCTCTCTAACTTAATGCAAGGTATTTTAAACAATATTTATCTTTGGGCTAAATCCTGTGGTTTGGGCTTAAACGCAAATAAAACAGAATTAGTTCTTTTCACTAGGAAGCATAGACTTCCGGATTTCAGACCACCGAAACTGAATGGTATCACACTTTCGGTCGCTGACAGAGCACGTTACCTAGGACTTATCTTAGACAGAAAGCTTTCTTGGAAATTAAACGTTGAGGATAGAGTAAGAAAAGCAGCTATAGCGCTATACTCTTGCAAAAGAACAATAGGTGTAAGGTGGGGCCTAGCCCCCCGAATAGTACATTGGCTGTATACAGCAGTGGTAAGACCAATTATGACGTATGGGATTTTGGTCTGGTGGCCAACTCTCGAGAAAAAAACCACGGTTAAACGTATGGAAAGTATTCAAAGGGCGGCAAGTCTATGTATTAGTAGAGCACTTAGAACAACACCCACAGCAGCGTTGAACATCATACTGTATCTAGTACCGATTGACCTGTATGGGAAACAACTAGCAGCTATATCGGCATTACGTCTAAGGGAACTATCCCTTCTATCTTCCAATAATAAGGGGCATTTATGTATACTTAGTAAGTTTCCATTTATCCCCAATACTACAGACTCCTGTGACTCGTCCGTGCCACATGTAGTAAATTATTTTACCACGAACATTCCCTCAAAAGAAGATTGGGACAATGGTAAAATAAATTGTAATAAAGGTGTCAGTATTTATACTGACGGTTCTAAACTCAACGACAAAGTAGGAGGAGGTGTCTACTCGGAAAAGTTAGGTATAAGCATCTCCTTCCGGTTACCTGATCATTGCAGTGTCTTCCAAGCAGAAATTTTGGCCATTAAAGAAAGTTTACTAACACTAGGTAAGAGCGTTTTTACCTCCAAAGAAATTTATATCTACTCTGACAGTCAGGCGGCTCTAAGGGCATTAAAAGCATTTAAACACACATCTAAGACAGTGAAAGAGTGTCACGAACTATTAGATGCGTTTGCACCATACTTTACGATAAATCTGATCTGGGTACCAGGTCATAGAAACATTGAAGGTAATTGTAAGGCAGATGAGTTAGCTAGACTGGGTACTACGCTATCAATCTGTCCTGAGAAAGAAAATATATATATGCCAATAGCAACATGTAAACTGCTAATAAATAAATATATCATTGATACCGCTAACACTCGCTGGAGACAATACACAACCTGCGGAACTAGTAGACAAACTTGGCCAGAATTAAATATGGGTCGCACAACTCGTCTACTAAAGTTCAGCAGGACAGACATTAGAATTTTAATTGGAGTTCTAACCGGACACTGTATCTTAGGGAGACATGCCAACAGAATAGGGGCACCTTTTTACGACTACTGTAGGAGTTGTCAAGACGCAGATGAGGAAGAGAATGTCGAACATCTTCTATGCAGGTGCATGGCTCTGAGTAGAAGAAGGTTTCAATTTCTTGGACTCTACTTTCTAGACAACATCACGGAAGTTGCAGATATCAAACTGACAAAAGTAGTCAGTTATATTAAGGCCACAGGCTGGTTTAATAGAGACCCAGAGGAAGAGTAAGGTGCTAATTAAGTTCCGGTGGTATCACAATGGGCCTTCAACAGGCCTAGGTGTGTCGTCTGACAGCCACTATACCTACCTACCATACCATCGCGATCCGGAGGCACGGCAGTGGGCGGTTAATTGATCCAACCACGCCCACTTTTGGTGGAGTTGTCGTCAGTGACCATACCAACTCAAATTCCAAATTTGAGATTTTTTGGAATAGTATTAGCGAAATAATCGATTTTGTTGACTTAATTTTACTAATTGTGGGCTTAATATGTGGGCGTGGCAGATTTCATATAGCCTATCAGTCCTTCCAGACCCATCTCAATATATGTTCCAAGTTTGAAGCAAATCGGTTCAGCCGTTTAAGCGTGAAAACGGTACAAACGAAAATAAATAAAGAAATACACCTTCCTTTATAATATTAGTAAGGAGTAAGGATTAGTAAGAAAGTAAGGATACCAAATTTCAATATTGTAGTGCAACAATTTCGCGAGATATTGCTTTAAAGAGAAAAATTTGCCACGTCGGTGATACCGACTATAATTTGTGGTTAAGAGCAAAGAAAATTTTGCCACGCCCACCTATTACGCCCACAATTTGTAAAACTAAGTTAAAATATTCGATTATTTCGCTAATATTGCTCCTAAAAATTTGGTATCTGAGTTTGTATAGGCACTGTCGACAACTTCCCCGAAAATGGGTTGGGTTGGATCAATTTAACGCCCACTTTGAAAAAAAGGAAAATATTCGATTACTTGGCTAATGTTGCTCCTAAAAATCTAAAATTCGGTATCTGAGTTTGTATAGATACTGTTAACAACTTCCCCAAAAATGGGCGTGGTTGGGTCAAGTTAACGCGCACTTTTAAAAACAGTGTGGATCATAAACTTGATGTGCTATATATAAAACATATAACGGGATGCACCGGGAAGAATAACAGGATATACAAAATTTGCCATGCCCACTTATTACGCCCTCAATGTGTTTAATGAAGTGAAAATATACGATGACATTCCTAATATAGCTCCTAAAAATTTGAGATTTAGTTTCTGAGTTTGTATGCCGATAATTTCACCGCCGTAACTCAAATTCGCTACAACAGTGTGTACTGAGAAGTTCCGGAAACGGGGAGTACCGGGAAGATCTGCTAAACAAAAATTTTAAGTGGTATTACAACGCATGCCATGTATATATATATATATATATATATATATATATATATATATATATATATATATATATATATATATATATATATATATATATATATATATATATATATATATATATATATATATATATATATATATATATATATATATATATATATATATATATATATATATATATATATATATATATATATATATATATATATATATATATATATATAGCTATATATATATATATATATATATATATATATATATATATATATATATATATATATATATATATATATATATATATATATATATAGCTATATATATATATATTGCTTATTTTGATATGCGAGCTCCTATTCTCCATGCCGAGGTAAAGAGTTTAAGATGGGCCAATTCGGATCAACGACTACCCCTTCTCATTCAAACCACCCCTTTCCATGCGAGAAAAAATTAATTAGTTCTAGTAGACATTTCCGGTTCAAATTTAATATTTAACACTTTACTAGTAACACAAACAGAGAGCTGCAACGGGTAATAATTTTTCGAGTACACCCGTTCATTGACTCAGTATTTGTATGAGCAATAACTTTGCTTCAGCAAACCGGAAAGATCGTTAGCGTGTGTCGAAGCGAACATTTAGTTCGAATCACTCTTGCCTATTTCATACATGATTGTTTTCGATCAAACGTTTCGGTTGAGCAACAAAGAATTAAGGAGGTTAAAGTCATAGTGGTGTAAGTCCATTGAAATTCAAAGTAAAGTAACTATAAATCACAATCACACGAAAAGTTCAAAGAAAACAAAATTTGCACAGTATAATTTATTTCCATTGGAATAATTATATTAATTTTAAGTTGACTTGTTAAAGTTGTATTAGTAATATTAGGTGTACAAATAAGTTTCCGCCGTTTTTTAATATATTTAATAAATATATAATAAAATAATATTTAAACGATTTTAAACGATGTGAGACTGCTTGCTGAGTGACTTCTAAACTAAGTGCAAGTTCCTTTTGTGTTTGAGACGAATCTTCACCCAATAATTTCTCCAAATCTGCATCCTCGTAAATTTTCGGCCTTCCACTGCGATCTTTGTCTTTTATGTCAAAATCACATTTTTTAAATTTTTGAAACCACTCACGACATGTTCTCTCACTCAAAGCATCCTCATTATATGCTTCTTCGAGCAATCGATGCGACTCAGCAGCAGATTTTTTTAAATTAAAAAAATAAATTAAAAGTTCCCGCAAATGACACTTAGTTGGCTCAAATTGAGACATTTTTAGATGAAGAAAAATATATGATGCTAATGCGAACTTAATAACATGATAAGGTTATGTTGTTCTGGAATAAACAAACTAATTTTCAAGTAGGTTACCATCTGCGAATTCCAACGTAAACCTCGTGCCACGCCATCTTTCTCAAAACGGCGGAAACTTATTTTTACACCTAATAATAAAGACAACTTTTCTGAACTTAAATTGTATATTTAATTACTATTTATTAAATATTTTAAAATAAAAATACATCTAAAATCTGCGTTTTGGAATTACTTTTATATATACAATGTATTCACTCTAAAGCTATGTGGTTTGTTTGCTGAGAAGTTTGGCCTTTAAACGTTTTCTTGAAATCGTTGAAAGGCAGAGTGGTGTAAGTGCCTCACATTTCGATTAATTTCAAAATTAAATAACTTCTAAACTAAATAATGTACAAAAATCATAAGATGTCAAAATTCTCGTAATGAATTAAACTTTTAATTGGTAAATAAATATTTCATATACGTTGGATTGTAAAAAATTTTCCAGAACAGTGAATTTTTGAATTAAATTATGCATTTACATGTTGCAATCTCGGGTGATTCAGGCGAATTTGGGCAGTTGTAATATCACTAAATCAGTCAACAGAGGTACCCCCCAGGGAGGGATTCTCTCACCACTCCTGTGGTTGATTGTTATGGACGATATGCTAAAATCTCTCGAAAAATGCGGTATAAGGCAGTTGCGTATGCCGACGACGTTGTGATTCTAGTATCAGGTCTGTTTCCGTCCGTCCTTAGTGAAATCATAGGTACTGCGCTGAGAACACTTAGCTCATGGGCCGCTAGGTTCGGCTTGTCAGTGAACTCAGTGGAAACAGAATTACTGTTATTCACAACGAAAACCAAGATACCTCAATTCAAATTACTCTTGCTAAACGGACAAACACTTACTCATTCTACCGAAGCCAAGTATCTCGGTGTTCTTCTTGATACAAAGCTAAATTGGAAAAATAATATCCTGCGAGTAAAAAAAGCCTGCATTGCTTTTTACACGTGCAATAAAATGTTTGGCAAACGTTGGGGTCTCCAGCCAAGGATGGTACTCTGGATGTACAGGGCTGTAGTTCGACCGATTCTCACCTACGGAGCGCACGTTTGGTGGCTTAGTAAAAATTATAATATAGTAAAATTAGGAAGAGTGCAACGATCCGCATGCATTGGCATAACTGGGGCTCTGAGATCCAGTCCCTCAGATGCGCAAAATGTACTTGTGCATCTTCTTCCCATTGATCTTCACATCAAATTTGTAGCCGCATGCACTGCAGCAAGACTCAAAGAAGTAGGGTCATGGCAAGCGAGGACATACGGCCACAGCAGAATTTTAGGTACGCAATCTAAAGAGATAGTACCTGTTACGACTGACTACATTTCACCGAAAATAGTTCTTAACAAGAACTTTTTACACAGATTTCCATCCAGAGAAGAATGGTCATCTAATAGTGTAATCGACAAATTCGGCGTTGCCATTTTTACGGATGGCTCCAAGATGAGCTGTGGAGTTGGCGCAGGTGTTTTCTGTAAACCCCTTGGTATCTTCAGATCTCTTAGGCTTCCTGATGAGGCCAGTGTGTTTCAAGCTTAATTGATAGCTATCTTAGAAGCTTGTAGCATTATTAGTAGCAAACTAACTCTGACAGGCAGGCAGCTATTAAAGCATTATCCTCTAATGTTATAAAATTAAAATTAGTTCTTCAAGGCAGGAATGAACTAGATCTTCTCGGTCACAGACATAGAATTAACCTTATCTGGGTTCCAGGACATAGGAGCATAGTAGGTAATGAAGTGTTCGATGACCTGGCCTGGAAGGGCTCTGCATCGGCGCTGGATCTGGCTATTCCGGTTTCGGTACCTATAGGCAAAGTCAAATCTGACATCTGCAATTTCTTCTTTAATAAAGCCAAGGCTAGATGGAAAAATACCGCAGGATGCGCTGGATCCAAAAAGACCTGGCCGAATTATAATCTATCAAGATCCCTTGATCTCATCGGCATTTGGCGTCGAGACATCGCGCGGATTACTTACATCTGCACTGGAAACTGGCCTATTGGTGAACATGCCCTCTGATTGGGAGTTCCCTATAATGTCCACTGTCGAAGCTGTAACAACACCAGTGAACCAGAGACACTGTTTCATTTCATCTGCGACTGTCCGGCTTTAGCAAGAGTCAGGCTTCGTACCCTCCACTCCGCATTTCCAACCTCATTAGAAGTCTTATCTGACTACCCACTAATGAACATTTTAAAATTCCTAAACAATTCAGGATGGCTCCAGCATTGATCCCTCCCCCCCTTCGGGAGATTGTGGTTGCAAAACGGCATTAATTATGCTACTTGTGCTGGTGGAGCTCCACCAGTTTTTCTACTTATACTACTACTACTGCAATTATAATGGTTTAAATGTCATAGAATTGATTATGAAAGTTTTAATAAAAGGCTATATATCTCAAAATAATGAAACTGTGACTTACACCACTATGACTTTAACCGCCTCAATTATCGATAACGCTGCTCTCAATCAGGCTGCTCACAATGATGCTGTTCGATCATGTTCGGGCGGCTCGATTCAATCCGAGCTACCCGAACCTCTCGTGCTCTTGCACAAAATTTGCAGTTTGTTCTCTTAGAATTAAAAGACTGATAATTTAAAACTTTTGTTTCTTTTTATTTTTAATTTTAAGTATTACTACATTACGTTAAGAGACTTTGTTGGAAAAAGAAATATGTATTTGAAATAATATATTTTCTGTTAATTATATGATTACGAAATATATGAAAATATATGTTTTAGTTAATTATATTTATTTATTTCGTTTTTTATAAACACAAATATGTAAAAGTACACTAATATACACAGGGTACTTGCATACACACATATCTACATACATATATGCGTACATATTTCACAAAGCTGTGCTCGATCTGATTTGCTTTACTCACAATCTATTCATTCGCAACATGTACGAAATTTTAGTGTTCATATTCGTTTGTGCCGATTGTCTTCTTCGGTTCAATCATTTGTGCATCAACATACCCGAAGCAAGAATTGAACATTGCTTCGTAAGCAGAGCAATCATTCCGATTGTACGAACTCGTTTCGTTAAAAAAAACTCGATCATTTGTTGTTGCGAAGAGGGGTATTGAGTTGTGAATGAAATTCAGAAAGGATGATCGAGCCGGATCGGTAAAAAATGTCGACCATGGAAGATTTCAATTTGCTAGTTAAAGCTAATCTTGAATTTGAAGCTGCTTTTAACGAAAGCGATCAACGGGATTTAAGTATTTTTTCTATTGAAGTTCAAAGAGAGGAACTCAAAGAAATGTGGGTTAAATTAAAAACATCATAAAGTTTGGCCATTAGGGAATTGAAGGCGACGTGTGGTGAAAATTTCGATGCAATTGACGATGTAAAAGCCAAATATCGCAATTGATATAATGCTCATGTTGCTACAGCTTCAAATGGATGAATATGCGCATAATTTGACTGTGCATCGAACGCATAGTTCATCTGCTCGAGGTTCACCGGTGAGCCATGACGCAGTTTCAACTGCTGCTGTAGCTGTACTAATCGCAACGCCGTCTCAATCAAATCGCATCCCTCAATGTAATACATTTCAAACTACGCCATTACGAAACACCGCAATGCAAGATTCATCTCAAGTACCTTCTGTTTAAAATTTCCCAATTTTCAATCATTTGTCTCAAAGCCCGGTACAGAATATCGGCGCACCACAAGTCCCAACGATACCAATCATAAATAGTATTACAATGTCTTACCCAATGTCCGATTATCACAATATTCGATTGCCTCCTTGTGACACGGAAGTGTTTTATGGTGACTATACGTCGTGGCCTTCCTTCCGTGATATGTTTACGACAATTCAGCAGCTTCTCCAGGGGCGGCAGGATCCTTACGGCCACAAAATTTACAAAATACAAGTTTGTCTACACCAAATAATAATAATGTTCATACAATTCAAGTAAATTCTGTCAATTCTCCTAATATTGACAATATCCATTCATGTTTTTCAGTCAACAATAAGAAAATTTTTCTAGGTACCGCGATGGTAAACATATGCCATTTGGGTACGGTGTATACCGCCAGAGCACTTATTGACTCCGGTTCTGAATGTACTTTTGTATCAGAGAGACTTCAGAAAATATTAAAACTTTCAACTAAAGAGTAAACGCTCAGGTATCAGGGTTAACCAAAACAGTTTCGGCACGCATTCAAAAGATGTGTAGTTTCACATTAGGATCCCAGCTAACAGAAAATCTGCCTACACAATCTATCAACGAATCCTATATTCGAATGTCGAAAGTCAACAAGTTAATGTTTTCATAGGTGTGGATTTATATGGTATTATACTATTTTAATAGATGGTATACGACGAAATGTTCTTGGATCATTGTTAGCGCAGCAGACTGTATTCGGATGGATAATTACAGGTGCCGTGCCATCGGAACCGATATCACATTTTCAACAGTCGTCACATGCTTCAGCGACGAGACACTAAATCAGCAGCTAACTAAGTTTGCAGAACTAGAAGAGGTTCCAAAAAGGAAAAAGAAACGCTCTAGGAAAAATTGTGCTTACAAACAACCAACAAGAATGCTGATGGTCAACCTGCAGTAGAGCTACCCTTTCACATTAATTTTTCAAAGTAAATAAATTTAGGTCATTGAGAATAGGAACAATTAGGTGAAGTGAGGTTATTTTTGGCAAAAGGCCAAATATTTAGGGAAAATCGATCGGATAATAATGGAATATTTAGATCTAGGACAAATACATAGGGTATTAGCTCCAAAATACGCACCTTAACTTCACAAGGTAGTTTAGTGGTATTATCATAATATAAAATGGAAAAACTGATTATTTAGTGGTGGTGGTTTCTGAAGAAAATGTACCGCCAATTGACTGGCGTTTTTAGATAGAGTATTAAACGTTAATGAAGAGAGAGTAGCTGATGTAAGAACACGTCATATACCGAAGTGTTAAATTCTATAATCATCATGTTGATGCTGGACCCTGCTCTTTTCCGTTAGGGCCAGCTATTAATCAAAGTGCTATTGAAGCCGGACCTTGGTCTCGTACGTCAGGGCCGACATCTAGAGACAGGTCTGCAATTTATGCTAGATGTGTTTAGCCCAAGTAAGTCTGCGATCAAGATGCATACCAAGATATTTGGTTTCAAAATTTTGTGGGATATTTTTGGAGTTCATTTGCACCGGAGGTCAAAAGCACTTAAATGTAATATGAACACATGGTCTTGTTCGTTCGGGCTAGTGACGGCGAATAACCAAGCTAGACCCAGGTCTTATTCGTCTGGACTAGCGAACTCGAACACACCCCCTTCCAGCGTCCACTTCCATCTGAACACGGAAAGACTATCGTTCTCAGCCTTACAAGCTCTGTCGTGACGCATGGCAGATGATAAGAGGTCGCAATAGGTCTGCCTCAAACCCCACATATACATATATATATACATATATCTCTATGAAATAAATAATTTTGAATTCCATTAAAAATAATGAGTTAATTTTTTATTTTATTATTATTACAAGCCGCACTAGAGTTTTCTTCCAACCAAATAAATTGAACGCCAATATTTATGATAAATTTATGAATCTCAGTAATGATTATTATTAATAGTTTTAAGTTTAATTTGTTGCAGTGTTACTGCAAGGCAGGCGGCAATGTTTAAGCCAAACGTCCAATTTTCTGCAATAGACTATAGCATGGATTTCGACCTCTTGAGTCACAAGCGGTATTTTTAAGTCCTTGTGAATATTAACGTTTTTCATATACCAGGGAGAATTGGTAATCATTCGCAAAATTTATAATCCAATTTCAACTTAGATTGGCGGTTCAGAATACAGTGCAATTCTCCTGTTTTAAATCTTATGTGAGACACTTTTGTGCTGATGTGTTTAGCCCAAGTAAGTCTGCGATCAAGATGCATACCAAGATATTTGGTTTCAAAATTTTATGGGATATTTTTGGAGTTCATTTGCACCGGAGGTCAAAAGCACTTAAATGTAATATGAACACATTTTGACTCATTAACTTTAATTCTCCATTTGTCAAGCCAAACCTGCAGTGTGTTCAAGAAGGTTTGAAGCAATTTTTGGATCAGAGATGAACATAGAATTGCAGTATCGTCCGCAAAAGTGTAAGTCATAGTATTGGCATTTGCAGGCATGTCTGAGGTATATAGTGTATATAGAATGGGGCCGAATACGCTGCCTTGGGGAACACCAGTCTGAATAGAGTATTCAACTGAGGTAAACCTTTTCTTTCTAACGACGAACTTTATACCGAGGAGGTAACTTTTGAGAAGTATATAAATATTGAAAGGTAACAAAGGGTTTCTCAATAAGAGCGCTACAAAAGTTTTTTTTAAATAAAACAAAAACGATTTTGCATATCAATAGAATTCTTTATTTCTGTGAAAGTACATTCAATGCCATTATTTATGGAACTCGATTTCTTTTGCATGGCCACTTTTGAGAAGTATATAAATATTGAAAGGCAACGTAAAGGGTTTCTCAATAAGAGCGCTACAAAAGTTTTTTTTTAATAAAACAAAAACGGTTTTGGATATCAATGAAATTCTTTATTTCTGTGAAAGTACATTCGATGCCATTATTTATGGAACTAGATTTCTTTTGCATGGCCACCACGGGCACGCTTGCAGAAGTCTAGACGCTGAACCCAATTTTCGACATAAACATAAATCGGCCGATACTGCTGCAATTTCATTTTCGATATTCGTACGAAGTTCATCAATCGTCGCTGGCTTGTTGGAGTAGACCATAGACTTGACGTAGCGCCACAGGAAATAGTCTAACGCCATCAAACCGTACGACCGAGGCGGCCAATCGAGTGGGCCATTTCGTGAGATAACACGTCTACCAAACATGGTTTCCAATAAATTGATTGTGACATTCGCTGTGTGGCTTGTAGCGCCGTCCTGTGGGAACCACATGTCCTCCAAGTCCATATCATCCAATTGGGGCCAAAAATATTCAGTTATCATTGAACGGTAGCGATTCCCATTCACAGTAACGTGCCGGTCTTGATCATCACGGAAGAAGTACGGCCCAATGACTCCGCCGGCCCAAAAACTGCACCAAACCGTATTTTTTTTCGAGATGCAATGATGACTCATGGAGTACGTGTGGATTGCTGCCTCACCAATAACGCATATTTTGCTTATTGACGAAGCCATTCAGCCAGAAATGAGCCTCATCGCTGAAGATGATTTTTCGATGAAAATCCGAATCATTCTCAAGTTGTTGCTCAGCCCAATTCACTAACATATGACGCTTCTGGTGGTCAAGCGGCTTTAGTTCTTGCGTCAATTTGATCTTGTAAGGATGTAGGCCAAGATCTTTTCTCAAAATTCGCCACAACGACGTCACAGAGATGCCCAACGCTTGAGAACGACGTGTGAGAAACACATTTGGGCTTTATTAAACTGAAGCATCAGCGGCAGCAATATTCTCGACACTACGGACACTTCTTTGTCTCACTGGCACGGGAACATTTTGTGCTGTGCCTGTGGATTCAAATTTGTCCACTATACGCGCAATTGTTGATCTGGTAGGATGATTATGACAACCATAAATTGGATGTAGCGCTTTTAAAGTTGAGGCCACTGACTCCGAATTTCGGTAGTAAATTTTAATAATTTCGACTCGTTGTTGGCTCTTATATTTTTCCATGATGAAATGGCAAACCTTACTGAAGAGAAATGTCAAGAGAGTGGAAAAAAATATGGTGTCGTTTGCTGTCCCTATCGGTCTACGTTTGTAGCGTCCCGTTTGAAAAACCCTTTATTTTTGAATTTATTTATTATAATTCCTTCATGCCAAACTTTGTCGAAAGCCTGTGTAGTATCGAGAAATACAGCAGAACAGTATTGGTTTTGTTTCGTATGCTATTTTCAGTAGCAGTTTTGAAAATATTGACAATAGGCTTTTGGGTCTGTATGAGGATACATATGTGGGATTATTTCCTGGTTTTGGTATCATGGTTAGTTGGGAAACCTTCCATGTTTGGGGAAAATAATAGATTCGAATTAAATGTAGGTGATGCATTATGCCTGTATGAGGGAGTTCTTTGATCATTTCACCAGAGATTTGATCTCGCCCTGGTGCCTTCTTTGCATCGAGATCTTTAATTCCTTCGAAGAGCTCCTATTTCTTTATTACAGTGTTTTTTTTATTGTTTGGGACATTGCTTGCACTAGATCTTGAAGGCTCAGAGTTAAAATTACAATGATTCGGAGTAAAAACATGCTTTAAATGATTAGCAAATGCCAGCCCCTTTTCTTCATCGCTTTTTGTCCAATTACCATTTGAAAGGAGAATAGGAGATTCTACAATAGTTGGTCTTCACAGATTTTTCGCAGCACGCCAAATTGAGTAGTTTGTGGCTTCTTGGTCCGTTTTTAAAGAAACGTTTAGATCAAGGGGGAAACTTAAATACATTTTGTATTTTAGCCAATCTGTTTTGTATTTTAGCCAATAGAGTTTCTGGAGAATGTGTTATTAAAATGTGTGAGAGTTATTAATACTGGCGAGTGATCTGAAGATAGTTCTTAAGAAGACTGCACACGGGAGTGCATATTTTTTAATCCCATAGTGATAGCGAAATCAAAAAAGTCTGGCGGCTTACTTCTGTCTGATAGGCAGTATGTAGGACTACCGCAGGATAGTACGCTAAGACCTAATTGGTTTATAGAATTAAATAGTCGTCTACCTTTGGGCGAAATCAGGCGTGAACCCCAGTATGTGTGTTTTGCATTAAAATCTCCAGCAGCTACTTTCGAAGCAGCTATATCGAAGACTTTGTCCAAATTTTTAATTCAATGGTAACATCGGCGAAACATTTCACTTCTAGGAATTTCACTGCTACAAAAATTGCAGCATTAAATAACTCGTAACAGACAAGCGTCGACTGAGAAGAGAATGGCAAGCACATAGATGCCCTTTTGCAAAGCAAAGACTCGCTGATGCTACGAGAAAACTTAAGGAGGCCCTTAAGCTAGAAGATGACAAAGACCAAAGTAACTTAGTGAAAAGATTATCACCTCTGTGTTCAACAAAGAAAATGATTATTGAACTACCAAGTACAGCGGTTGAGCTTATCACACTATTATTTAATGCGATTTTTCGAACTGGATACTTTCCGATGGCGTGGAAAAAATCACTTATTATAATGATACCAAAGCCTGGAAAGGACAAAACATTACCTTCCTCTTACAGACCTATAAGTCTACTTCCGTGCCTGTTCAAACTTTTCGAGAAATTGCTACTATCAAAACTAACACATTTTATTGATCGTAACATTATACCATCCCATCAATTTGGCTTCCGCAAAAAACAATGGAACCATAGAACAGGTGAATCGTATAACTAATGTGATAAGAAAAGCCTTTGAGATTCGAGAATACTGCTCAGTATGGCATGAAGGTTTTGTGTACAAATTTAAGTGTTTGCTCCCTCTTAGCTTTCATAAAATACTAGAATCATACCTTAAAAAATCGAACATTCGGAGTAAGAGTCAATGAATTTATAACGAAAGACAATGTAATTGAAGCAGGTGTTCCTCAAGGAAGCGTTCTTGAGCCCATTCTTTATGTCCTGTTTCCCTCAGACATGTTTAGGAATCCTAATTTAACTACGTCAAAATTTGCTGATGATACTGCTATCCTTTGTAGCAATAAATGCCTAATAAAAGCATCCAGAGACTTAGGTGAACACTTGAAACTTGTAGAAACGTGGCTGTCGAAATGGCGAATAAAAGTAAATGAGCAAAAGTGTAAATATGTCACATTTACATTAAGAATGGGTACATGTCCGGCAGTTACTCTTAATAATACTATAATTCCGCAATCAAATGAAGTCACTTACCTAGGGTATTCATTTAGACAGACGACTAACGTGGCGGAAGCACATAAAAGCTAAAAGGACACACTTAAGACTAAAAGCAAATAGCCTGCATTGGCTTATTAACCATCGATCTGCACTAAGTTAGGAGTACAAAGTGCTCCTGTATAGTAGCATTCTAAAGCCCAAATGGACTTATGGCATCCAGCTGTGGTGTAACACAAGCAAAACTAATCTCGAACTAATACAGAGGGCTCAGTCTAAAATACTTAGAACACCATGGTATCTAAGAAATGAAAATATTCATAAAGATCTTAATTTGCCTATGGTTAAAGATGAAGCCATGCGCATAAAGCAGAGCTACCTACAAAAACTGACAAGTCACCCCAACCCGTTGGCACGATCATTGGTAAATACAATTCAGACATCCCGTCTCCGAAGAAACGATCTCCCAGTCATGGAATCTGCATCCACATGATGCACAATACAATTGCATACACTTGTATATTATGCTAAGACCCCATGATGCGCATTGGTCTGTACATAAATAGCATTTAATAATACAAGGCCCTAAGCTGCGCTAGGTCGCATTGGTCTGTACATAAATAGCATTTAATTATAGAAGGCCCTAAGATAAGCTAGGTCGCAATGGCCTTCTCTGAAAATGTTAATTCATTCATCCTCTCCAGAAATAAAAACAAATACAAGTAAAGCCCCATGATGCGCCAGGTCGCATTGGCTTTCTTCGAATACAAATTTGTACAAATCTTCACCACATGATTTAAGGTCCCATGATGCACTGTATTGCATTGACCACGATGTTCGCTGCCTATGCAAATATATATAAATATATATAAATTTTTGTTTTATTCTGAATTTGTAATTAATTTTTGTTATCTTTAATTTTTGCTACTAATTTTATGAAAACTATAATTACACTACCCGACAGCCAAAATGATCTGGGTAAATTCTGTCACACCGTTTAGGAGATATCGCCCATTTAATGTTTTGTTGAATTTCGAAAAGGTGGTGTAACGTAACTGCACATTGAACACGTTTGCGTTGGTTGATTTCAATGAGTGATACATTAAATCAAAGATAATAAAATTATCTATCATCAATGGTAATAACATTTTTTTGTCAGATCAACATCTTCGACGTTATTAACTAAATTAAACACAATTTTCTTTTTTTTTTTAATTTTTTCAAAAAAAAAATGGATTTATATAATTAATAAAATAGCGAAAATGCAGGTTTTATATTTTTCTGTCAGAACACGTTTAATTGCGATTAAAACGCCGTATTATATAGAAAAATCTGTCAATAGACTTAGATGCAAAAATTACAAGACTGATTTTAAATTTTTTTTTTCATAAGGTATAAAAAATGCAAATGAACAGATTTACCAGGTTGACAAATTGTGAAGTGTTAAGGACTACTAAAGTTTTTTTTATATATATATGTATTAAAAAAAATTTGATCCGCTTCGTCGCTTATTTAAGCTTTCATTCGTTTCTCTGATGAGGAACCAAGCGAAGTCCCCCCCGCTCCATAATTTTCATCTGCTGGTGAAATCGCTCCCCATGTTCATCGCTCTCATCACCAAGATTCGGCGGGAAAAAATCCAAATGGGAATGGAGAAAGTGGATTTTCAACGACATGTTTACTCCTATTTCGATTAATATGAAAAAAATGACGATGACTAAATTAAAAGTAAAATTATTTTACCGTATTCCATACCTATTTTTGCGTAATTCGTAAGCAGATTGGCTACGATTTTTTTTATAAAATGGGCTTTTGTTGTTCCCAAGAAAGCCAGAAACAATCAATTTAAAAGAATTCCACGCAGCAGCCTCATTTTTTGATAATTTTTTTTCAAACGCACTGTCGGTGAGGATTTTTCTAATTTGTGGGCCAACAAATATTCCTTCTTTGATCTTGGCATCGGACAAATTCGGAAAAATAACTTTTAAATGCATAAAAGCCTCACTTTCTTTTTTCAACGCTTTTACGAAATTCTTAATTAATCCAAGCTTTATATGCAATGGTGGAAGAATAATATTTTCTTTCTCCACCAGGGGCGGATACTTTAAGTTTCCTTCTCCCACTCTGTATTCTGTTCTCTTAGGCCAGTTTTTTTGTTTATAATGTTGTTGACGAGCACGGCTATCCCACTTGCATAAGAAGCAACAAAATTTTGTATAACCGCTTTGCAAACCGCTTAATATTGCAACAACTTTAAGATCAGCGCAAATTTTCCAATTATGTTCACTGTACTTAATCATCCTCAATATTTCGGTCATTGCTTCGTAGGACTCCTTAGTGTTGACAGCATGAGCGATCGGAATCGAAGGCTTAATGTTTCCTTTATGCAGCAAAACAGCTTTAAAACTCTCCTTACTGCCGTCAATGAACAAACGCCATTCTGTTGAATCATATGGCTGACCGAATTCGCGAAACAAAGCAAGAATATCTGAGCAATAGCAAATACTGTTTTTTTTTGCGTAGTGTCTGGTAAATGGCAAATCGCGGTTTCTGTAGAAAGTAACCTTTACACTAGGAGCCAGATAATTGCATTGCTGCATGCGAGATGCAAGCAACTCGGCCTTTTCCTTAGTCAGTTCCAAATCTCTTACCCAGTCACTTAATTCAGCTTGCGATAGGATTTTCGGTCTTTTTGATTCCTCGGAATAACTACCACCGTCGTCGGACTGCACCGACTCAACATAATCCATTGACTCTCTCTTCTTTATTTGAGATAAGGTAGGAGGAATAGAATAAGGTACGTCAAGTGAATGGGGAACTGGCTTCTTCACAGATGATATTTCGGGGTATACAGCTGTACGGTGGCGTCCAATGCCATCGAGTCTTGTTAAACAAAAATAACAATCATTTTCGTGGCATAGTGCCTGCCCCCAATACATCGGTTCAACGAATTTTAAATACCGTCTAGTGCATAAAATATAATTTGATATTATATTTCGTACATATTTTGCATATTTTAACAAAAACAATACATACGCTGTAGATCCCGATGACCACGAACTTAATGTCAGTTTGCATGAGTTGCACAATATATTAGGAGTCCATTGTTCGCCTAGGTTCGTGACTACAAGGCCAAAGTATTGAAAGTATGCTGTTTTCAATGCAAATGTAAACTTATTCCGCTGTTTAACGAATGTGTATTCACCACAAACATAACAGAATTTATTGGGATCGATTTTGCACTGAAATTTTCGAACTATACTGCACATTTTACAAAATCTTTATAAATAATTTTCGTATGTTCACTACTTCGAAAACATTTAAAATCATAGACTACTGTCTAAAATTCGCAAAAATTTAATGTTTAATTCCGCGGAGATAATTCACTTGTTAAAATAAAAATTCTTAAAAATTAAAAAAATAAAATAAAATTGTAAAATCAGTCTTGTAATTTTTGCATCTAAGTCTATTGACCGATTTAATACGGCGTTTTAATCGCAATTAAACGTGTTTTGACAGAAAAATATAAAACCTGTAAGATTTTTGCATTTTCGCTATTTTATTAATAATATAAATCCATTTTTTTTTTGAAAAAATTAAAAAAAAATAGCAAATTGTGTTTAATTTAGTTAATAATGTCGAAGATGTTGATCTGACAAAAAAATGTTATTACCATTGATAATAGATAATTATTACCTTTTATTTAATGTATCACTCATTGAAATCGACCAACGCAAACGTGTTCAATGTGCAGTTACGTGACACCACCTTTTCGAAATTCAACAAAAACATTAAATGGGCGATATCTCCTAAACGGTGTGACAGAATTTTTTTTTGGTTGTGATTTTCGGAATTAGCGCCCCATTTTACATAGGAATTGTATATCAAATTGTTCAGATCAGAACTTTTTTTGAAATTTGTCGGCTAGTGTTATTTTACAACTACAGTTGCTTTCTAAGTGCAATGTATCGTTTTAGTTTTAAGATTTGAAAAAGTATTGTTAGTTCTTAAGTAAAGAAGAAGATTCAATAAATAAAAGAATTATATAAAAAAAAAAATATTTGAAGTAAATATTTGCATAAGTGCTTGTCTGAGGACTATAAGTATTAATTTGAGGTTGGTGCTCTCTTGTGCGAGTAGAAGTAGCGGGTGCCGAAGCAGAAGTTGGAAAAGTAATAGGGTTTACTTTTAATTTTTTTGTACGTGGTAATAGTTTTTGCCTTATATTTATAGACTTTGCAAACTTTATAAATTGCAGTATGATTTTCACCACAATTGCTGCATTTTTTTTTTAGCAGGAGAGTCATCTTTTGACTGTGGACAGGATTGCGACTCATGTAAGTCACCACAAACCACGCACACACTGGGAAGAGTGCAATATTTTTTGGTGTGTCCAAATTCTTGGCAGTTTAAACATTGAACGGGGGCGTTACGTTTTCGTGGTTCTTCAACAGTAATTTTTCGGTGTAAGAGATACCGAAGTTTATAGATAGGATGTGGTTCCCCTTTTCTCAGAGTTTGATTTGCTGGCTGTAGCTCTACGCGATATAGTGGTAGCGGAGCTTTGTTTTTGTTTACTATGTTGTAAACAGATTTGAAATCCTTCATTTGTTATTGCTTCTTGGATATCACTTTTTTCTACTCCTGCTCCTCTTGAGTTGATACGTGTAGTAGTTTTTTTTGTTTTGGTCAAGGCTAGTTTCCTATAATTAGCTTCGTTATATGCCTAAATTTTGTTATTGGTACAACATGAAAATTATTAGTATCAATAGAAGCTGTTATAGCCGATACTAGAGCGTTAAAGTTACGCTCCCTCATGTAAGTGGGGGATGGCTTTACTTGATTCTTTGATTCAGAGCTATTAAAGTCGGGCGCATTTATAAGACCTTTTAACGTTTGTTTCTTGAGGACTGAGCTTGCGCTTCACTAATACAATATGTAGCGATCCATACCTGTTTGTATGCCTGTCTTTTTTTTTTTTTGCTTGCTCAGTGGGTAGAGACTCTTGCTCAGTGGGAAGAGACTGTGTTAGTAGATTTACTATTGTTGCATGGTTAGTATTGGAATAACTTATCTTGCATAAAACTGGAGTTTGAGGTGGAAAGGGGCATACTGGACTCTTTTCTGCTGAACCTTCTTTGCAAGCCTTCAGTTATTGTAGAATGCGTGAGAACGCATTGTTATGGGCGCAGTGTAGGTAAACTTTTAGCACTGCTGCTCTTTACAAGATTTTGTTCTGAGGGATCGCGCAAGTTTGTTGTTGGTTTAACGCATTGTAACGCAGAGCGTAACAGATGGTGAGAAAACATTTGCCATCATGAAAGTGCCCATCCACTCACGTGCTCATCTCGGAACAAGTAAAGTTTAGACCGGTGACTCCGATTATATATTTTTTTTACCTGTTAAGTGGCCTGGAGATCTGAATTTTTTAGTGTAAAAGAAAATGATAGGAAATGCGTGTCATGGGGGCGGTAAAGCTTTAAAGTTGACAATTACGTTTCTTCTTAATTTGAAATACTCGCTGAGTTTTATTTGGATCTTTAGAACCTTATATCATTTTCCGTGATATCTTAAAAAGTTTTTGAGACATAAGAATTTTTGTATTTTTGCTTTCAAGGGTTAATTTCTCGTAAAAATGCTTATTATGAATAGATTTTAATATAATAGGAATAAAGCTACATCGGCCTACGGCCGGAATATTGAAGAAATTACCCTTAAGTAGGACCTTAAGTCCGGGCCCGAATCAACAGTAATCACCCTACAGTATTCTGCGTGGCCGGCCTACGGCCCGAAAATTAGAAAAACAACCCTTTAATAGAGCCTTAAGTCCGGGCCCGAATCAACAGTAGTCACCCTACAGTTTTCCTGTGTAAAATCGCGATTTTTTCAAATATTGAATAAAAATAAGTAAAAATCAAGGTTAAAATCGGAGTCACCGGGCTAAACTTTACTTGAGCCCTCATCTCTACTAGGTGGAGGTCAATGTAGCCACTTTTTAACTTTAGACATTCGAGCGACTATTTGGCCGTATTTCAAGCGACGTGGACGGTCTGCCACTTTATACAAAATACTTTAAACAAAATGAAATCATCTGGTTCCACTGACCCCAAAATACTAAGTGATAAAACGATAATTTTATTACCTTTGATTTAATGTATCACTCATTGAAATCGACCAACGCAAACGTGTTCAATGTGCAGTTACGTGACACCACCTTTTCGAAATTCAACAAAAACATTAAATGGGCGATATCTCCTAAACGGTGTAACAGAATTTTTTTTTGTTGTGATTTTCGGAATTAGCGCCCCATTTTACATAGGAATTCTATATCAAATTGTTCAGATCAGAACTTTTTTTGAAATTTGTCGGCTAGTGTTATTTTACAACTACAGTTGCTTTCTAAGTGCAATGTATCGTTTTAGTTTTAAGATTTGAAAAATTATTGTTAGTTCTTAAGTCAAGAAGAAGATTCAATAAATAAAAGAATTATATAAAAAAAAAAATATTTGAAGTAAATATTTGCATAAGTGCTTGTCTGAGGACTATAAGTATTAATTTGAGGTTGGTGCTCTCTTGTGCGAGTAGAAGTAGCGGGTGCCGAAGCAGAAGTTGGAAAAGTAATAGGGTTTACTTTTAATTTTTTTGTACGTGGTAATAGTTTTTGCCTTATATTTATAGACTTTGCAAACTTTATAAATTGCAGTATGATTTTCACCACAATTGCTGCATTTTTTTTTTTTAGCAGGAGAGTCATTTTTTGACTGTGGACAGGATTGCGACTCATGTAAGTCACCACAAACCACGCACACACTGGGAAGAGTGCAATATTTTTTGGTGTGTCCAAATTCTTGGCAGTTTAAACATTGAACGGGGGCGTTACGTTTTCGTGGTTCTTCAACAGTAATTTTTCGGTGTAAGAGATACCGAAGTTTATAGATAGGATGTGGTTCCCCTTTTCTCAGAGTTTGATTTGCTGGCTGTAGCTCTACGCGATATAGTGGTAGCGGAGCTTTGTTTTTGTTTACTATGTTGTAAACAGATTTGAAATCCTTCATTTGTTATTGCTTCTTGGATATCACTTTTTTCTACTCCTGCTCCTCTTGAGTTGATACGTGTAGTAGTTTTTTTTGTTTTGGTCAAGGCTAGTTTCCTATAATTAGCTTCGTTATATGCCTAAATTTTGTTATTGGTACAACATGAAAATTATTAGTATCAATAGAAGCTGTTATAGCCTATACTAGAGCGTTAAAGTTACGCTCCCTCATGCTTTACTTGATTCTTTGATTCAGAGCTATCAAAGTCGGGCGCATTTATAAGACCTTTTAACGTTTGTTTCTTGAGGACTGAGCTTGCGCTTCACTAATACAATATGTAGCGATCTATACCTGTTTGTATGCCTGTCTTTTTTTTTTTTTGCTTGCTCAGTGGGTAGAGACTCTTGCTCAGTGGGAAGAGACTGTGTTAGTAGATTTACTATTGTTGCATGGTTAGTATTGGAATAACTTATCTTGCATTAAACTGGAGTTTGAGGTGGAAAGGGGCATACTGGACTCTTTTCTGCTGAACCTTCTTTGCAAGCCTTCAGTTATTGTAGAATGCGTGAGAACGCATTGTTATGGGCGCAGTGTAGGTAAACTTTTAGCACTGCTGCTCTTTACAAGATTTTGTTCTGAGGGATCGCGCAAGTTTGTTGTTGGTTTAACGCATTGTAACGCAGAGCGTAACAGATGGTGAGAAAACATTTGCCGTCATGAAAGTGCCCATCCACTCACGTGCTCATCTCGGAACAAGTAAAGTTTAGACCGGTGACTCCGATTATATATTTTTTTTACCTGTTAAGTGGCCTGGAGATCTGAATTTTTTAGTGTAAAAGAAAATGATAGGAAATGCGTGTCATGGGGGCGGTAAAGCTTTAAAGTTGACAATTACGTTTCTTCTTAATTTGAAATACTCGCTGAGTTTTATTTGGATCTTTAGAACCTTATATCATTTTCCGTGATATCTTAAAAAGTTTTTGAGACATAAGAATTTTTGTATTTTTGCTTTCAAGGGTTAATTTCTCGTAAAAATGCGTTATTATGACTAGATTTTAATATAATAGGAATAAAGCTACATCGGCCTACGGCCGGAATATTGAAGAAATTACCCTTAAGTAGGACCTTAAGTCCGGGCCCGAATCAACAGTAATCACCCTACAGTATTCTGCGTGGCCGGCCTACGGCCCGAAAATTAGAAAAACAACCCTTTAATAGAGCCTTAAGTCCGGGCCCGAATCAACAGTAGTCACCCTACAGTTTTCCTGTGTAAAATCGCGATTTTTTCAAATATTGAATAAAAATAAGTAAAAATCAAGGTTAAAATCGGAGTCACCGGGCTAAACTTTACTTGAGCCCTCATCTCTACTAGGTGGAGGTCAATGTAGCCACTTTTTAACTTTAGACATTCGAGCGACTATTTGGCCGTATTTCAAGCGACGTGGACGGTCTGCCACTTTATACAAAATACTTTAAACAAAATGAAATTATCTGGTTCCACTGACCCCAAAATACTAAGTGATAAAACGATAATTTTATTACCTTTGATTTAATGTATCACTCATTGAAATCGACCAACGCAAACGTGTTCAATGTGCAGTTACGTGACACCACCTTTTCGAAATTCAACAAAAACATTAAATGGGCGATATCTCCTAAACGGTGTAACAGATTTTTTTTTGGTTTTGATTTTCGGAATTAGCGCCCCATTTTACATACGAATTGTATATCAAATTGTTCAGATTAGAACTTTTTTGAAATTTGTCGGCTAGTGTTATTTTACAACTACAGTTGCTTTCTAAGTGCAATGTATCGTTTTAGTTTTAAGATTTGAAAAATTATTGTTAGTTCTTAAGTCAAGAAGAAGATTCAATAAATAAAAGAATTATATAAAAAAAAAAATATTTGAAGTAAATATTTGCATAAGTGCTTGTCTGAGGACTATAAGTATTAATTTGAGGTTGGTGCTCTCTTGTGCGAGTAGAAGTAGCGGGTGCCGAAGCAGAAGTTGGAAAAGTAATAGGGTTTACTTTTAATTTTTTTGTACGTGGTAATAGTTTTTGCCTTATATTTATAGACTTTGCAAACTTTATAAATTGCAGTATGATTTTCACCACAATTGCTGCATTTTTTTTTTTTTAGCAGGAGAGTCATTTTTTGACTGTGGACAGGATTGCGACTCATGTAAGTCACCACAAACCACGCACACACTGGGAAGAGTGCAATATTTTTTGGTGTGTCCAAATTCTTGGCAGTTTAAACATTGAACGGGGGCGTTACGTTTTCGTGGTTCTTCAACAGTAATTTTTCGGTGTAAGAGATACCGAAGTTTATAGATAGGATGTGGTTCCCCTTTTCTCAGAGTTTGATTTGCTGGCTGTAGCTCTACGCGATATAGTGGTAGCGGAGCTTTGTTTTTGTTTACTATGTTGTAAACAGATTTGAAATCCTTCATTTGTTATTGCTTCTTGGATATCACTTTTTTCTACTCCTGCTCCTCTTGAGTTGATACGTGTAGTAGTTTTTTTTGTTTTGGTCAAGGCTAGTTTCCTATAATTAGCTTCGTTATATGCCTAAATTTTGTTATTGGTACAACATGAAAATTATTAGTATCAATAGAAGCTGTTATAGCCTATACTAGAGCGTTAAAGTTACGCTCCCTCATGTAAGTGGGGGATGGCTTTACTTGATTCTTTGATTCAGAGCTATCAAAGTCGGGCGCATTTATAAGACCTTTTAACGTTTGTTTCTTGAGGACTGAGCTTGCGCTTCACTAATACAATATGTAGCGATCCATACCTGTTTGTATGCCTGTCTTTTTTTTTTTTTTGCTTGCTCAGTGGGTAGAGACTCTTGCTCAGTGGGAAGAGACTGTGTTAGTAGATTTACTATTGTTGCATGGTTAGTATTGGAATAACTTATCTTGCATTAAACTGGAGTTTGAGGTGGAAAGGGGCATACTGGACTCTTTTCTGCTGAACCTTCTTTGCAAGCCTTCAGTTATTGTAGAATGCGTGAGAACGCATTGTTATGGGCGCAGTGTAGGTAAACTTTTAGCACTGCTGCTCTTTACAAAATTTTGTGCTGAGGGATCGCGCAAGTTTGTTGTTGGTTTAACGCATTGTAACGCAGAGCGTAACAGATGGTGAGAAAACATTTGCCGTCATGAAAGTGCCCATCCACTCACGTGCTCATCTCGGAACAAGTAAAGTTTAGACCGGTGACTCCGATTATATATTTTTTTTTACCTGTTAAGTGGCCTGGAGATCTGAATTTTTTAGTGTAAAAGAAAATGATAGGAAATGCGTGTCATGGGGGCGGTAAAGCTTTAAAGTTGACAATTACGTTTCTTCTTAATTTGAAATACTCGCTGAGTTTTATTTGGATCTTTAGAACCTTATATCATTTTCCGTGATATCTTAAAAAGTTTTTGAGACATAAGAATTTTTGTATTTTTGCTTTCAAGGGTTAATTTCTCGTAAAAATGCGTTATTATGACTAGATTTTAATATAATAGGAATAAAGCTACATCGGCCTACGGCCGGAATATTGAAGAAATTACCCTTAAGTAGGACCTTAAGTTCGGGCCCGAATCAACAGTAATCACCCTACAGTATTCTGCGTGGCCAGCCTACGGCCCGAAAATTAGAAAAACAACCCTTTAATAGAGCCTTAAGTCCGGGCCCGAATCAACAGTAGTCACCCTACAGTTTTCCTGTGTAAAATCGAGATTTTTTCAAATATTGAATAAAAATAAGTAAAAATCAAGGTTAAAATCGGAGTCACCGGGCTAAACTTTACTTGAGCCCTCATCTCTACTAGGTGGAGGTCAATGTAGCCACTTTTTAACTTTAGACATTCGAGCGACTATTTGGCCGTATTTCAAGCGACGTGGACGGTCTGCCACTTTATACAAAATACTTTAAACAAAATGAAATCATCTGGTTCCACTGACCCCAAAATACTAAGTGATAAAACGATAATTTTATTACCTTTGATTTAATGTATCACTCATTGAAATCGACCAACGCAAACGTGTTCAATGTGCAGTTACGTGACACCACCTTTTCGAAATTCAACAAAAACATTAAATGGGCGATATCTCCTAAACGGTGTAACAGAATTTTTTTTGGTTTTGATTTTCGGAATTAGCGCCCCATTTTACATAGGAATTGTATATCAAATTGTTCAGATCAGAACTTTTTTGAAATTTGTCGGCTAGTGTTATTTTACAACTACAGTTGCTTTCTAAGTGCAATGTATCGTTTTAGTTTTAAGATTTGAAAAATTATTGTTAGTTCTTAAGTCAAGAAGAAGATTCAATAAATAAAAGAATTATATAAAAAAAAAAATATTTGAAGTAAATATTTGCATAAGTGCTTGTCTGAGGACTATAAGTATTAATTTGAGGTTGGTGCTCTCTTGTGCGAGTAGAAGTAGCGGGTGCCGAAGCAGAAGTTGGAAAAGTAATAGGGTTTACTTTTAATTTTTTTGTACGTGGTAATAGTTTTTGCCTTATATTTATAGACTTTGCAAACTTTATAAATTGCAGTATGATTTTCACCACAATTGCTGCATTTTTTTTTTTTAGCAGGAGAGTCATCTTTTGACTGTGGACAGGATTGCGACTCATGTAAGTCACCACAAACCACGCACACACTGGGAAGAGTGCAATATTTTTTGGTGTGTCCAAATTCTTGGCAGTTTAAACATTGAACGGGGGCGTTACGTTTTCGTGGTTCTTCAACAGTAATTTTTCGGTGTAAGAGATACCGAAGTTTATAGATAGGATGTGGTTCCCCTTTTCTCAGAGTTTGATTTGCTGGCTGTAGCTCTACGCGATATAGTGGTAGCGGAGCTTTGTTTTTGTTTACTATGTTGTAAACAGATTTGAAATCCTTCATTTGTTATTGCTTCTTGGATATCACTTTTTTCTACTCCTGCTCCTCTTGAGTTGATACGTGTAGTAGTTTTTTTTGTTTTGGTCAAGGCTAGTTTCCTATAATTAGCTTCGTTATATGCCTAAATTTTGTTATTGGTACAACATGAAAATTATTAGTATCAATAGAAGCTGTTATAGCCGATACTAGAGCGTTAAAGTTACGCTCCCTCATGTAAGTGGGGGATGGCTTTACTTGATTCTTTGATTCAGAGCTATTAAAGTCGGGCGCATTTATAAGACCTTTTAACGTTTGTTTCTTGAGGACTGAGCTTGCGCTTCACTAATACAATATGTAGCGATCCATACCTGTTTGTATGCCTGTCTTTTTTTTTTTTTGCTTGCTCAGTGGGTAGAGACTCTTGCTCAGTGGGAAGAGACTGTGTTAGTAGATTTACTATTGTTGCATGGTTAGTATTGGAATAACTTATCTTGCATAAAACTGGAGTTTGAGGTGGAAAGGGGCATACTGGACTCTTTTCTGCTGAACCTTCTTTGCAAGCCTTCAGTTATTGTAGAATGCGTGAGAACGCATTGTTATGGGCGCAGTGTAGGTAAACTTTTAGCACTGCTGCTCTTTACAAGATTTTGTTCTGAGGGATCGCGCAAGTTTGTTGTTGGTTTAACGCATTGTAACGCAGAGCGTAACAGATGGTGAGAAAACATTTGCCATCATGAAAGTGCCCATCCACTCACGTGCTCATCTCGGAACAAGTAAAGTTTAGACCGGTGACTCCGATTATATATTTTTTTTACCTGTTAAGTGGCCTGGAGATCTGAATTTTTTAGTGTAAAAGAAAATGATAGGAAATGCGTGTCATGGGGGCGGTAAAGCTTTAAAGTTGACAATTACGTTTCTTCTTAATTTGAAATACTCGCTGAGTTTTATTTGGATCTTTAGAACCTTATATCATTTTCCGTGATATCTTAAAAAGTTTTTGAGACATAAGAATTTTTGTATTTTTGCTTTCAAGGGTTAATTTCTCGTAAAAATGCGTTATTATGACTAGATTTTAATATAATAGGAATAAAGCTACATCGGCCTACGGCCGGAATATTGAAGAAATTACCCTTAAGTAGGACCTTAAGTTCGGGCCCGAATCAACAGTAATCACCCTACAGTATTCTGCGTGGCCAGCCTACGGCCCGAAAATTAGAAAAACAACCCTTTAATAGAGCCTTAAGTCCGGGCCCGAATCAACAGTAGTCACCCTACAGTTTTCCTGTGTAAAATCGAGATTTTTTCAAATATTGAATAAAAATAAGTAAAAATCAAGGTTAAAATCGGAGTCACCGGGCTAAACTTTACTTGAGCCCTCATCTCTACTAGGTGGAGGTCAATGTAGCCACTTTTTAACTTTAGACATTCGAGCGACTATTTGGCCGTATTTCAAGCGACGTGGACGGTCTGCCACTTTATACAAAATACTTTAAACAAAATGAAATCATCTGGTTCCACTGACCCCAAAATACTAAGTGATAAAACGATACTTTTGGAATCTGGGCAACATTCTCTCTAACCGCTTCAACCAGTTTATTGGAACGTTTTGGTCGTTAATGAACGGCATGTGGTCGATTTTTCACTGTTCCGTATTGAAAGAACTTCGACACCAAATGACAAATAGTGTCAGACGGTACCTGGTGGAAACGATATTTTCGATGATATACACTTTGAGTTAACACAACTGAACACAAATTTTCAATTTTGTCGAGTTTTTTCGGTGAAGAAGCGATACAATGCGCAAGAATCAAATTTTTCAATGTTTACATACCGACATAAAAGATGACGCACCCTGTATCAATGATCAACGACTAAATCTAAGTCTATTTATCAATATCCGTTACAAAAAATGTGGTTTAAATTGTATAAAAGGTAAGTTGTTTGTTATAGTTTTGTTTATGGAGCCAAAAGTTCATGTACCAAATCTTACAGTATTAACCGAGGTTTTACATATTTCCACAAAGTTATATATATAATATTTTCCCAATTTTTTTTAATTTTGCTTTTACCTATGTTTTGTGTTGTAGGTCTATTATTTGTATTAATTACAGTACGTCAGTTCAATACGTCATCATGTCAGATGCTTGGGTACATCGTGGCAACTTTGTGCGTTTATTGTTTTCGCGCGATTAGCGGAGCTGCAATTAGTTTTTTCTCTTTAAAGTTTTTCAGGTAAGTTTTGTTTTACACCTTTTGAAAAGTGAGACCCATTTGTCTTCTTTCATCTTCTACTTTTCTTTTTCCCCACTACAGCTCTACATATATAGTAACGTTATTTTGGGCTTGTGTTGGCGTATTAACCTTTAACCGCTATAAATCGGTGATATGGCGAACACATAACTCTCTAATCGAATTTGACGGTCTTGTGAAGTCGTTGCAAGCAAATATGTGTGGGTTGCTTATAATTGTGTCACTACTCCAAAAGCCACACAACGTCATTTTGGCGCCTGTTATGATCTTCATTCTGCAGCAGGCTTATAATCTCTGTGATAATTTTCGTCCAAAAAAATCTTGTTCGGTATCAAGACATCAGAATTCCTCAGATATTTTAAAAAAAACTCTTGTCACTATCTTTGTGGCAAATATGTTTTACTTTTACCAGGTAAGTTGTAATAAATACAATATAAAATAATAACAATTGCGCATATCATGAGTTTCACTGTGAATATATTAATTTTGTCCTTTTAACATTTCCGTTGAAGTGGTTTTATGAAATTTAATGATATCGTAAACATTTGTTTACATTACTTCAGTTAAACTTTTCCTTTCGCACTGAATTTTATTATAATTTCACATCTTGATGATTTTAAAATAAATTAGTCGTTATATAAAACTGGTTTTGGATTAAACCTTGGCAGTGACGCTGCATAGTTTTTATGGGCAAATAGTTCTCATGTAGAAGGTGCAACGCATGCAGAATTGCTGGTCGTTCCAAACGGAAACACGGCACTTGCGTTTGAAGCAGCTGAGAAATTCTGATGCAGCATTTTGGTTATAATCAAAATGCACCGAAAATGCATTGTCAGGGTAATTTTATAATGAACAATAAGTTTATATTGTATAGTCATACAAAAGAATAAAGCTAGTTGTCAATCAGATACCAAAGAAGCTGTTTGCTCTAATTTCTCTGCTTTGTGTACGGCTTATGAGCTGACACAAAGATTCAAAAGAGTAAAGTATATTGGAGGACAACATAAATATCGAAGATACTTTCCGCAGTTCTTCAGTCACTTGTATACGGTTAAAGTGCCGACATAAGGACAAAGATAAAAGTTTATACGTCTTGCTACTCTACTTCCCGGTATCCTTTGGAAAAGTTTTATTAACACTGTGTGGTTATATAACTCTATGCATCACGGTAAGTCTGAACGAGCTTCTGGTCAAGCAGGACTAAAATGCAGCCAATCTTCATGCTGTGATCGGTGAAAAGCATCTCGAGGTGCGACAGGATTTAACCTGGGGCTGCTCGAAAACCATTCTGGAGCGACCACAGCGTCCACAGCATCAGGGTCTACAGCATCAGGGCCTATAACATCAGGGTCTACAGCATAAAAATGAACAGCATCACGACCATCAGGAGTATATTATTAGAAAACAAAACAAATATGCAACGGATTATCGATAGATGTCTTGAACGTTGAATCAATTCAATCAATAATTGAGCACCATTGGAGTACAGTTCAAGGCTGACATAATCAAATTATGCAGACTTCAAATCAGCAGAATACGATTTAGAAGCGTATGCAAACCGAAGAGGATATTACTCAAAAAATACTGAAAATACAAAAAAGTGTACGGATGGATTGACAACAACACAAAATCAATCTTCAATTCGCCAACAACACTTGCCAAATATGTATAACGCTTCCTAAATTCAATGAAAATTACATTTGAACTTTTCATAGAATTGATTCATAAGATACCAATTTCTACCATACAAAGATGTGGTATTTTAAAATAAATGTATGAAATTTATCCAACATCTCTCGCTTATGAAAGCAAATTACACAACAACTTGGAACATGTTGCAGGACCGCAACATGATAACAGCGTGAAAAAGCTGTCAGGACAGTCAAAACATCCCTCTAATGCTCCTTCGGGAGCAGCGCTAAAGAGTCTTCATGATACAAAGCAAAATACGTTTTTAGCTCTTGGAAACCTTGGATTAGAAACACGATTCTGGGATCCAATACTAATGCATTTGTTCCTAAAAAAAGTTGTACAGGAATAGACGTGCGGTTGATAGTCTTCCCAACTTTTTTTTTTCAATCAAAACAAATAAAAACAAAACAATACAATAATAAAATTATTCGCGTCTGTCAGTGTCCGCGTCTTATTGATTATTAAATTTTCTTGTGCCTCTGTGCTGTGCCGTGACCTGTAGTGCAGTTTATTTTATTTACAACAACAATGGAACCAGCAGCAGCTAAATATTGAAAACAACAATAAACCGGTTTTTCGCGCTGTTTACGTTATACTATTCAAAGGACTTTTCTTTGCCCTCACCTAATGCACTGCATTTTTGTTGCGTTGGTTTTTTTTTTTTTGGATTTTAGTTTGGTTGGCGGAGCAAAAGCATATTTCCAGGGTATCCCACAATTTTGTTAATTGTTTCGGTTTGATTATAAACGATTTTAAATCAATTTATAAATTATAATCTTTTTTATTTTTTTTTCACTTTTATTGTAAATACGAGTGCAAAATTTACGATTTAATCACTAGGACTTGTGCTTGTTCCTGTTGGCAAGCGCGCGTCCCATTATTCGGATCCTGTTACTTAAACTAGCCTTGAAAAGTCTGTGGAAAACACTGGCCGAATACCTGCAAAGATCGACTGCTCGCCACCGATCACAAAACACGAATGGGTTTTTTCTTTATCCGTATCTTCCTCATTCCCACTCCGTTAGCTGCTCGTAGGTTTGAGACTGCACAGTGGTCATAAAACTTACTAAGGCACATGCATAAAACTTGCTTTAGTGCTTTTTTAATATGTTCTATTTATGTTTGTTTCACACTTGCGGCCAGATTTATACTTGAGTTTTGTTTTTATTTTATTGTAGGGTATGTCGCGGTGATTTTGTATAGATTTGTGCAACATTCGTGGTATTAGGGTAAATTATTTTTTTTTGCGCATGTCTATCTCCATTCCCCTCATGTTTTGGCATTATTTGAGATCCATGTCGGTGAGGATGCAGATCCACTGAATTTTCATCTGCCTGGATATCAAATTTTGCCACTCTTTTCCCTCCATAGAGGTCTCTGCCTTTATATCCGCAGTGATGTTGCGTATCGGTGTCAGCGACAATTTAACATTGAGGATCCGGAATATAACTCCATGTGAGTTAAGTTCAGGATCGATGCGCATATCCTGCACTTTTGCTTTGTTTACCGAAGCCTGAATTAAAACAGAGTTGCTGCCTTCCCCTCATGTTTTGGCGTTATTTGAGATCCATGTCGGTGAGGATGCAGATCCACTGAATTTTCATCTGCCTGGATATCAAATTTTGCCACTCTTTTCCATCCATAGAGGTCTCTGTCTTTATATCCGCAGTGATGTTGCGTATCGGTGTCAGCGACAATTTAACATTGAGGATCCGGAATATAGCTCCATGTGAGTTAAATTCAGAATCGATGCGCATATCCTGCACTTTTGCTTTGTTTACCGAAGCCTGAATTAAAACAGAGTTTGCTGCCCTGAATAAGTAAGACTCTCTGTCCGATTCAATCACCAAAATTCTTAAGTTATTTCTAGGCAGTCAAATTGTTGTCGTTGGTGATTTTAATGCCTATAACTCCTCTTGGCAGAGCCACATTGGCATAGTGGCGTAGCCACTATTTTCTAGACCTTTTTTTTGACTTCACGTCATGAAAAATATGACGTGGAAGTCCTTGCACCTCTTGGTAATTCGGACCGTTGACCATTTTCGCTGATTTTTCATATTCTTACGCACTGCTTCAGTGAAAGCCTCGAAGCGGATTGTATGGCTTTATAAAGAGGCAAATTGGGATTCGTTAAATGAATTTTACAGCACCTTCAATTGAAAATCATGTTTCGTTGATCGAAATGTGAATGCCGCGGCAAAAATGGTTCAAGAAATAATATTAATTGGTATGCGGTCCTTCATACCTTTTAAAAAAAATTGCATCAAACTAAAGGTGATCCTTTGGTTTTCTTGGTATAATGAGAAGTGCAAAATTGCCGTGAGGTCCAAAGAGGAAGCATTTAAGAATTGGTGCTCCAATAAGAACGCTTTAACTTAAATGCTTCGCAGACAGGTTAGAAATAGCTGTAATGAAATTATTAAGCGGGAAAAGTTTCTGTTCGAACAATGCGCCTGTCAAAGAGTACTGTCGACCTTAAAAGGCGGAAAAAATTGTTGATCCTTCGTTGAAGAATCAGACGAATTCGTCTATATTAAAATACGACCAAATATTTACGGATTTGACTGATAAAGCTAATCTATTAGCTCAAATGTTTGCAGAAAATTTTACACTCCCTGATTGCAATTAGTCATTACTCTTTATCGAACATGCGCCCTTCGCTATGCTAAGGATTCACTTTCGAACGAGAGCTGTTAAAAGAGTCCTTGCAAATCTCAATATTAATAAAACTTCTGGGACTGATAGTATTTCAGCCCTTTTGTTGAGAAAGTGTGCCTCATCACCGGCGCGTCCACTACGCAACCTATTCAACGTCTCCTACACGTGTGGAGAATTTCTATCATGTTGGAAGGTTACTAATGTTCAGCCAGCCCCCAAAAAAGGCAAGACTAAAAACCCCGCGAGTTACCGGCCCATTGCAATTTCATTTGCACTATCTAAAGTAGTTAATTTCCACCAGATGGGATATTTGGAGCATAGCGATTTACTTAGTGATCGTTTATATGGCTTCCGGAGAGTTCGCTCTGCGGCGGACTTAAATGTGTTCACTATTTCGGTGAAAGTAAAGTTGTTGCTCTGGATATCTCTAAAGCATTTGACCGAGTGTGGCATAAAGCAGTCGTAGCAAAGCTAATTGATAATCTCGAGTTTTCTGCACGGCCGCTCTATCCGTGTTGTGGTAAATGGGGTCACCTCCCAAGAACACTATTAATTCTGGAGTGCCGCAGGGTTCGGTCCTTTCCCAATTCTTTTCCTAGTTTTCATCAATGAAAACTAGTAAAAGAGTCATTCATTCATTTGCGAATGACAGGAACATTTGGTATTCATATTCCTTTAAAAAAACGTCATAGATCTTAAGATGTTAAGAGTAAACGACGTGATATGCATCCTTGACGATCAGAACATTATTTTGGAGTGAGGTTGCGCTAATCGAGTTGGATTTAACGCCAGCTAAACCCAATGTTGTCTGCTTAGCCACAAACGTGGGATAATTTCCTCTTCCCGTCCTCCTCCCCTTACTATGGATGGTAGACATATTAATTCGATCTGATCTTCCGTTGGAATGATCATATCTCTGATGTGTCAAAAGAAGCTGCCAAGTGCTTAGGTTAATTAAAACGGTGTAAGACCTATTTCACTTCCACTGGTCTCCGCACTTCTACACCTATATTTGCCCCGAAATGAAGTTTAATTCGCATATTTGGGCAGGAGTCCAAAAAGGCTCTTTGGAGCTTCTCTCTCTCTCTCAATCAACTCGGGCTGCAAATAGTGCACATCCATATTGGATAAAGTCGGTGCTCAATTGGATATCGCACTACAAGGATAATTCGTTCTTTGGCAGAACGATTCATTTGTTGAATAATCTCCCTGCCAGTATTTTTCCCGACATATTCGACATTTGTCAATTCAAAATTCCTCTTTTCACCTGAGTACTGGTCATAAAAAAATTTAAAAAAAGAAATGGAAGATTTGTAACAAAATTCCCATTTTCTGAGAAAATATCATCACTAAGCGAATAACGTCAAATTGCAATTTACCGATTTTATTCGTTGGAAAGACGTCTTGCTAAGGACATCTTCTTGAAGAGTCTTTAGAGCCGAATTCATTAACAATTATGCGTTATTGGACCACAAGACTAGGATTGATTTAAGTATATTATCATTGCTATGCTATTTCATTCCACATCATTGTGTCATCAGGCCCGAAAGCAGCTTAACAAAACCTCTGGTCTAGCCCTCAAAGACCTACACTAGACCTGTCCAAAATTTGTATTTATGTGAGACATCCAAAATATGAAATAACATATAGAACAAGTTCAGCACCGTACCTGAGTAAATACATTTACAATAGTTAAGCAAAGACAACATCTCAACATTAACTAGTATCTGAAGTTCTTCGTGGCGATTTCTATGTGGATGGCTGCTTAACTGGACAGTTTAACCACAGTAGTTAAAATGCAGAATCAATTAACATAAATTTTACTGGACGCCAGATTTCGCTAACGCAAATTAACGAAGCTAATTACATTATCTGACGTACCAAGAATTTTCGACCTGTTAGGAATTCTAGGATCTGAGGTATTAAAAGCAAAAATATTCATACATGCTGTGACAAATGAAACTATCATGGGATCAAGAGCTCCAAAGAGCAATCAAAAGAAGTAAGCACAGCTTCGTAACAGTCTATATAGCTATATAATACTCAAATTCTCAGTCATGTCTTTCAACAAGGCATCAAAAATTTTATTCAGCTACATTTATTTTATGATGCCTCAGAAAAAGCACAATCTGAAAAAATGTATTTTTAAGTTTTTTTCGAGATTATGATACATTGGGATGATGCGAAACAAACAAACTGGTCATGGAGTGGAGGTTGCCGTTTTGGTTTTAGAAAAACAAAACAAAGTATGTTTTCTCTCGATTTTGGTTTTCTTACACGGTAATACAGTCCTAGAGTAAAGTTGAGTGAAACGATTTTTATTAAACTTAAACAGTAATAATTGGAGTAAAGACTTCGAAAAACTTGAAGATCTCATTTTAGATTTAAACTCATCTAAATTTTGTATCATTGGTGATTTGAATGTCCGTCTTGCTAACTCGCAGTCACTAGATAAAAAACAAATCTTTTTTAGACTCTTGGTTCGAACTGGAAGACACCAGCCTAGTTGTGAAACGGTCTAAACTCGTATTTACACTTGTATTTTCCATCTTAATCATAGTATGTGTTTAAGCTAAACGTCTCTTTAGAATTTTACTTTGTTTTTGAACCATAGATGGCGTGCTGTTTATTAGGATCCCTGTCATATAAGAAAATTTTTTTCTGCCCTTCGGCCTACCCGAAGTTAAAATATGTATGGCCGTCACTCGTTAAAGGAACGAAGACAGTAAGAATTGCGCCAAAATTTCCACTGGAATAAATTTAAAGAATTAATATTAATGTCATTGGTTTTTCTTTCTTTTTATTTACATATTTTTGGAGAATAATTCCCTTTTTTGTTGCCAATTAAGCAAAAGGCTTAAATCGCAAACATTTGGTCCTTCGAACCGGATGAAGAAGTGCGGAACAATATAATAAGAAGCCTCTATACAGTCCACTATATTTATTTGTAATAAGTGATTTAAAAGAGTGTTTTTTTTTTAATTGATGAAAACAACATCTAAAATAAATAACAATTTAAAGATATTGTTTACGTTTTAGTTTACTGAACTTTGCATATACAGGATGCGCTATCTGTTGCGATAGCATTTGAAACTTGAATAGTTCCGCCATTTTTTGACGTATTGACATATATAGTGGCTTGTTCGACGCGTCATTTCAGTCTATTTTGTGCCATGAATCAACTAATACCGATACAACGAGCAGAAATCGTCAAATTGCATTTTTTGGTTTTGGTTCAAAATCATCATGAACGATGAAGCTCATTTCACATTGAATGGCGCGGTTAATAAGTAAAACTGCCGCTTTTGTGACGACGAAAATCTTCGTGAGATATTCGAGGAGCCTCTCCATATTCAAAAAATGGCCGTTTGGTGCGGCGTATCGGCCAAAAAGATCATTGGGCCGTATTTTTTCAAGAACGAGGCTGAAAACAACGTTATGATCAATGGCGAGCGCTACAGAGCGATGCTGCGTGACTTTGTGTTTCCGGAAATAACTGAAAATGACATGGCTTACTTCCGGTTCGAACAGGACGGAGCTACAGCACACACACAAGCCGCGATTCAATGAATCAAAAAACGGCGATTTCGACTGGTCGCCGCGGTCATCCGATTTGTCGCCGCCGGACTTCTTTTTGTTGGGGTATTTGAAGAGCAAAGTTTAAATCGACAAGCCGCAGACCATAGCTCAGCTCAAAGCCAATATTCACCGTTGTCCACATCAAAAGTTATTCAAGTTTCAAATGCCATCGCAACAGATGGCGCACCCTGTATATAAAAAAAACTTGGTGCTCTTTAGAGTACAACAAATTTAAAAAAACCAAAAGTAACATGAAATTGTTATTGCAGCCAAATTATACGGCTTTTTATTCAGATTGAAGAGACAGCGCACACACAAACACACACACTGCAGCTGCGACCGAGATCAAAATAATTTTTTCGTGTGTTTCATTGATTAATCAGTAATAGGTGGACAGTTTTAATATAAGTAACCAAAAAAATGTGCGCGCGACTTTTATTTTAATCTAATAAAGAAAAAACACAACTTTATTCCGTGGTTATCCAAATTAGAATGACTTTATTCTTTTATAAAATTCTTTAAGCTAGATTAAAACTATGCTCAAGAACAAAGAAAGATTTCTAATGCTTGTTGTTGAGTGAAATCGTTCTTTGTTTACATTATTTTTAAGAGCATTCGATCTTATTACATTTGTCACCATTGGTGGTAATGGTTGATTTTGGATTTTACAAAGCCGCTGCTTGCTTGTGATCGGTCTTTGTTTACATTAAAACCACTTATGATTTAATTTATTAAATCTTTAGGGTAAAAGAGGATGATGATTAGTATGGGTTTAGGGTAAAAGAGTGTATGATTATTATTATGGGTTGTGAGCGTAATACATAACTCCTCCCCTTTAAGATTGATGATACTCCTGAATCATATATATATATATATATATATATATATATATATATATATATATATATATATATATATATATATATATATATATATATATATATATATATATATATATATATATATTTTTTTTTTAATATAAATGATTATTAAGTATAACAATATATAAAAAATATAAAAGTACAAAAGTGTTATTTTTCTTTTAATTTTTTTAAAACATATTGTATATAAAAATATCTGATTTGATAATACATTATGTTTGAAGAAAAAAAAACATATAATTAAAAATGAAGTACAATAATATAAACGTATAAAAATATAAAAATTAAAACATATTGTATATAAAAATATCTGATTTGATAATACATTATGTTTGAAGAAAAATATATATTTTGAAAAAAAATTTTTTTTTTTTAAATTGTTGTTTTGGTTTTGTACCTGTGGGTTTATTTTCATTTTTAGTTTCGTCTGAAAGATTTTCAAACAACATTTCATATTCTCTTATTTCTTTTTCCCGTGCTGAGTTTATAAGTTTAATTCGTTTTTCCTGTAATTGTAATTTTTTTCGTTTAATCCTTTCTTCGTCTAATTTTCTATTTTCCCATTCTTCTTGTTTTATTTTTTGATTTCAATAATATTCTTCTTCTTCACGCTCTTCCTGTAACCGATTTAATAGATCATATTCATTTTCCGAATCTAATGGTAATATTTCACATGAATTTTCATTCAGTTGATTTAAATTTTGGATATAACTTTGAATAGGCAATGATGTTCTTTTAGCCATTCTTTGATTAATAACATATGCTTTATATTTATCATAAGAATCATTGGACAATTCGTCATTGGAAGTATGATCACTTGAAGTAGTTGTTGCCGGATATAATGATTGCAATGAATTGGTTTTTTCTAACTTTATTTGAGGTGGTATAGAGTTCATTTCAATGTCGCTTTGTACTTCAGAATTCAATTTATTTTTCAAATATTTAAATATCAATGCTATTATTATAGCCAGACCGATTAAACAACATGCAATAGTTAATTGGATAGCAAATGAAATTGATTTTTGTCTTTTTAATTCCTCAATTTCCTTAATATTTTTTTCATTATAAACAGAAATGTCTTCATAAGTTAATTGTTTTGTAAAATTGAATGTAACATTAAATTTAGGAAACATAAACTTTTGAACAAATTGTGTTTTGTTGTTAGAAAAATATTGATTTAATATTTTAAACTGACAATTATTAAAATTGATTAGATATTGACCAGTTAGTATGATTTTTCTGTCATCGCAAGTCTGTTCTATTTCAATATTTCTTATATTTTTTATTATGACCAAGTCATCTTCTATAGAAAATATTTCTGTTTGGTTGTTGAAAATTAATTTACAATTACTTGAATGCTACAATGTTTTGATAATTTTAATTCGTTTAAAACTTTATTTTTTTCATATGAATAAAAACGATTTGCATAGTTAAATACAAAATCGTTTGGAAAATCTATTTCTTGGTGATTTTGATTTGGTATTGCAATTAACATAGTTAATTTTACAGTCATAAAGTTCTTAGGAATTTTGACTACAATTATGAGTGAATCATTTTTATATTTAATTACACCAACTCGCAAATAAAGCAATTTATTTAAATCAATGTGATAGTTATCAATTTCTTCCTTAGTAATTATACCAGGATGAATAACTCCACTTTGAGCCATATTTACACAATCTTGTATATGTTCAATTTGATTTGTCAAAATTGTTAATTTAAGTAATTGTTCATGATATAGATTTTGCAATATTAAATTTCTAACAGTCCAGTTAACCTCAGCTAAATGGTTTAACATTCCATACCTATCTTGGTATAAAGTATCTTCCAAAGAGTGAAGCGTTTTATTAAATGCATTATTAATTTTAACTTGTTGATTCAATGTGGTTACTGAATTATGCAAATTTGTATCAAGGATATTCAAATTATTTTCAATATCTTTTTTATCGTTGTCGTCCATTGTACCAAACAAATAGCTTGACAATTGCCCGACTGCATTAACTAAACCACGTTTATTTCTGGTTTTTGGAATTAACGTACTTATTTTGCTTTTTAATGTGGCAATTCTTTCTAACAATATTGTTTTATGGTCAGAATGCAAATTTTGAAAAGTAAACTGTATGTTATTGATAATCTTATAAATTTCTAGAGGGTTAATAATGTGCAAAACCAGGTCCGTTTCGTTAGCTATAGTTGTTTCTTCCAATCCAATTTCGGTAAATCCATGATCATTGCTTATTTCTTGTACTTGCAGTACTGTTTGAATCGGATTGATCGCCAGAAGGGTTATTAGTAATATAGGAATCATTGCCTGCAAATTTTGAAGGTCGTTTAATATTTGCAGAATGTATATCTTTTAATTTTGATAATTTATATTTTGGTTCTTCCTTATGCCTAACAGCTTTATAATTTTTTATGAATCCTACATCTCTATTTTCGTCGTATATTTCTCTGGTTTTATTAAATTTATTAATAATTTTCTCTTTTATAGCAATAAGTCGAGTTTTAATTTCTTTAAAAATTTCTTCTTTATTTTGAATTTTTATAGGTGTCGTTTGTATAGTTGAATGGAAACGTTCGTTATAATTACGTACAGCTAATTGAATTATGCGTCGAGGTTCTAACTCTGTACTATCGTTTTTTATAAGCCTAAATTTTTCAGCTATTGAATTATGAAATCTTTCAATATCTGCATTACCTGTATGACTATTTGGTTTAGTAAAATGAATTTCTATATTTTCTTTGGATAGAAATTCTTTTACTTGTAAATTATTAAATTCATTATCAGCAACAATTTTTCTTGGTTTTCCAATTCTAGAAAAATGTTCGTCTAGTGTTACTACAGTAGTAGCAGCATGCCTGTTTTCTAAGAAATAAATATAACCAAATTTAGAAAATTTATCGATCATGGTTAAAAAACTATGTTTCATAATAACGTAAGTATCAATATGTAAAATTTCATTAGTGTTACTTGGAGTTTCTGTAATTTTGAATTGTTCTTTAATTGGATTTCTATCATATTTAATTCTTTTACAGTGTTGACAATTATTTATTACCCTAACGATTATTTCGAATAATTTTGGGTAGTAAATTTTGTTTTTAATAGATTGATATGTTTCAATGATTCCTGAATGTAAACTTTCTCGTGTATGGTAAAGTGATATTTGGGAAATGGCTTCATTTTCTTTAGCCATTTCCTTTGCTCTAAAGTTAGTTTTAACAAATTTAATTGACTGATGGTTTGCGTATAAATTTATTATTTTTGACTCGAACATTTTATACGATTGTTCGCTTAACGTTGAGAAAATTCCGATTTTTCCGTTAGTCAAATTGGTCTTTAGAATGTTTTCAATTTGTCCGAAATCTTGTTCACTAATATAAATTATTAATTTATTATTTAAAAGTTCAGTATCAGTTATTTTTTCATTTGTTAGAATTATTTGTATTTTATACTTATTTACTAAGTCGTTTCTGTAAATAATAACGTCATTGTTTTCTTTTGGTTCCTGTGAATTTACAATTTCATTTATTTTATTTTTGCTTGTTTCATATTTAATTCTAGATAAAAAATCTGCAACTTTATTGTCTTTGCCTTTTAAATAATCAATTTCATAATTATATTCTCCCAGTTTCAAGATCCATCTTTGATGTCTTGGTGACAAGTCTTTTCCTTTATATTTAGTTACTAAGTATTTTATTGGTTGATGATCAGTAAGTAATTTAAATTTACGTCCATATAGATAAGGTCGATAGTAAGTGATTGCCCAAATGATAGCCAAGAATTCCTTGTCTGTAGCGGAATAATTTTTTTCATGTACGTTTAAAGTTCTAGAGGCATAACAAATAGGGTGATTATCTTGAGTTAACACTGCACCTAATGCATAATCTGATGCGTCCGTTATGTAGTATAAGTAGTAGTATAAGTGGCGAGAAAAACTAGTGGAACTCCACCAGTACAAGTAGCATAATTAATGCCGTTTTGTTACCACGATCTCCTGAAGGGGCGGGGAGGGATCAATGCTGGAGCCATCCTGAATTGTTGAGGAATTTTAAAATGTTCATTAGTGGGTAGTCAGATAAGACTTCTAATGAGGTTGGAAAGGCGGAGTGGAGTGTACGAAGCCTGACTCTTGCTAAAGCCGGACAATCGCAGATGAAGTGACTCAGTGTCTCTGGTTCACTGGTGTTTTTGCAGCTACGACAGTGGACATTATAGGGAATTCCCAATCTGCGGGCATGTTCACCAATAGGTCTGTGTCCAGTGAAGATGTATGTGATCCGCGCGATGTCTCGACGCCTCAAGTTAATGAGTTCAAGGGATCTTGAAAGGTTGTAGTTCGGCCAAGTTTTTTTGGATACAACGCATCCTGCGGTGTTTTTCCATATAGACTTGGCTTTATTGAGAAAGAAATTGCAGATTTCAGATTTAACCTTGCCTATAGGTACTGGAACCGGAACAGCCAGATCCAGCGCCGATGCAGAGCCTTTCCTGGCCAGGTCATCGGCCACTTCATTTCCTACTATGCTCCTATGTCCTGGAACCCAGATAAGGTTTATTCTATGCCTGTGACCGAGAAGATCTAGTTCATTCCTGCCTTGAAGAACTAATTTTGATGTTATAACATTAGAGGACAATGCTTTAATAGCTGCCTGACTGTCAGAGAATATGGCTATGTTCTTTTTACGAGTTAGTTTGCTACTAATAATGCTACAAGCTTCTAAGATAGCTATCAATTCAGCTTGAAACACACTGGCCTCATCAGGAAGTCTAAAAGATCTAGAGATACCAAGGTGTTTACAGAAAACACCTGCGCCAACTCCACAACTCATCTTGGAGCCATCCGTAAAAATGGCAACGCCGAATTTGTCGATTACACTATTAGATGACCATTATTCTCTGGATGGAAATCTGTGTAAAAAGTTCTTGTTAAGAACTATTTTCGGTGAAATGTAGTCAGTCGTTACAGGTACTACCTCTTTAGGTAGTGTACCTAAAATTCTGCTGTGGCCGTATGTCCTAGCTTGCCAAGACCCTACTTCATTGAGTCTTGCTGCAGTGCACGCGGCTACAAATTTGATGTGAAGATCAATGGGAAGAAGATGCACAAGTACATTTAGCGCATCTGAGGGACTGGATCTCAGAGCCCCAGTTATGCCAATGCATGCGGATCGTTGCACTCTTCCTAATTTTACTATATTATAATTTTTACTAAGCGCTTGCCACCAAACGTGAGCTCCGTAGGTTAGAATCTGTCGAACTACAGCCCTGTACATCCAGAGTACCATCTTTGGCTGGAGACCCCAACGTTTGCCAAACATTTTATTGCATGTATAAAAAGCAATGAAGGCTTTTTTAAGTATAATATTATTTTTCCAATTTAGCTTTGTATCAAGAAGAACACCGAGATACTTGGCTTCAGTGGAGAGAGTAAGTGCTTGTCCGTTTAGAACTGGTAAGTTGAATTGAGGTATCTTGGTTTTAGTGGTGAATAGTAGTAATTCTGTTTTCACTGGGTTCACTGATAAGCCGCACCTAGCGGTCCATGAGCTTAGTGTTCTCAGCGCCCTGCCAATGATTTCACTAAGGACGGACGGAAACAGACCTGATACTAGGATCACAACGTCGTCGGCATACGCAACTGCTTTAATACCGGATTTTTCGAGAGATTTTAACATATCATCCATAACAACCAACCACAGGAGTGGTGAGAGGACCCCTACCTGGGGGGTACCTCTGTTGACTGATTTAGTGATATTACAATTGCCCAAATTCGCCTGTATCACCCGAGACTGCAACATGGACATAGTCCAGTATACAATTCCCGCATCTACTTGATGCTCTATCAGAGAATTTTTAATGGCTTCAGAGCTAACATTGTTAAAAGCGCCTTCAATGTCCAGAAAGGCTCCTAAAGTATACTGTTAAGAGTTAATAGACCTTTCGATTACCCGGATTACCTCATGTAGTGCCGTATCCGTGGATCTACCTTTGAGGGAAGCATGCTGGGTATTCGAAAACCCTCCATCTGAGAGTGAAAGTCTAATATGATAGTCGATGATTCTTTCTAATGTTTTAAGTACAAAAAAGGACAGGCTGATGGGTCTAAAGTCCTTCGCGGACTCATGTCCACGCCTACCAACCTTAGGAAAGACCACTCTAACGTTCCTCCAACTTGAGGTAATATAGCTGAGATTGATACTTTGTTTGAAAAGTTGCTCCAGCCATGGGACCACTGTGTCTCTGAGGTTCCATAGCATGACCGGAAGTATACCATCCGGGCCTGGAGATTTAAAAGGAGAGAAACTCTTGATAGCCCATATAATACGTTCCTTAGTGATGAGAGAGTCAGCTAAAACAGAGAAATTGCCGCGCTGTGCATCTTCTGGAGTAGTAGATTCATCTCATCATCACCGCTTGGAAAATGGGTATCCATAAGGGCAGTCAATGATTCATTAGGAGATTCAGCCCAAGACCCGTCCATCTTTTTGATTAAGAATGGGCACGAGTGTTCTTTGGACAGGATTTTACTAAGTCTGGCAGAGTCTTTAACAGTCTTGATAGATTCACAAAAATTTGACCAAGAGCTAGCCTTCGCCGATCTGATCGCCTTTTTGTAGGTTTTAAGACACTCTCTGTAGGAGTGCCAGGAATTTTGTATATACGCCTCGTTGAACTCCTTTCTGACAAGCTTCCTAAGGCCTGTCAAGTCATTGTTCCACCATGACGGGAATTTACTTTTACTGCGAGTGATAGGGCATGAGTTCATGAAAGCCGAACTAAAAGCTTTCTCGAATTTTCCTGCTCTATCATCTAGTTCAGAAGGGGATGAAGAAATGGGTGAATACCTGCCTAAAGAGGAGTTCACGGAATTGCGGAATTTTTCCCAGTTAATCCTTCTTGGATTCCTATAAATAGGTGGGGCATCAACTTTGAGATCAAGACTGAAAAGTATCCAGGCATGATCAGAAAAGGATCGCTGACTAGATACTCTCCAGCCTTCTACTTTGATCTCGGCATTGAGATTGATAAGAGTGATATCGAGAACTTCCTCCCATCCTATGAAATCATCCGTACTCGGAAAGATAAAGGTGGGAGAATTTCCCCGGTTACATATGTCTAATTTAGTTTGTGTAATAAAATCAAAAAGTGACTCACCTCTGTCATTTATTTCACTGCTACCCCAAAGCGTATGTCTGGCATTGGCGTCGCAACCTAAAATTAAGGTTTCATCCCTGCACAGGCTTTGGCCAAGCCTAGTTTTTTACCGCCGTCTAGTTCGATCCTGACAACTGTCAGATCAGCGGAACTGGAACTGCTGCAAAGAAATGCTTTAATGTGTTTTTTAATAATAATACAAGATCTAGGTTTACCTGCATCTTTCTTGTAGTATAGTAGATAGTTGCTATCCGTGAAACCCTTGATGCTGCTGTTCACCCAGGGCCGGGTCGTCCGCACTGCCTTGGAAAATTTTTAGTTTCGCATGCCTGACGCCATACTTAAGTTTATTGTCCAACCTTTCCAGCGGGGCAAGGCTTTCCCCGCTGATCGACAAAAGGAAGGACATGCTGAGTTTGTGAGGTTCCTCAGCTCGGATGACAAACCATTCATCCATCGGAACCTCTGGGTTGTGCAGTTTTAGGTACGCGATCAGCTTCGCGTTATCCAACTTCATTTTGGGCAACCAGATACGAGCACGCGGTTGCCTTGGAATGTCCTTGACTGGAATGGCTTTCATGCTCAAATCCTTCCAGACATTGCCGAGCTTGGCAATGCTTTTTTCAAGGAATTCCTTGGAAAACGCGTCCCCACATCTAATCACCCTACAGCCTCTGACTATCTCCGAGGAGTCGAAGTCAGGAAGAGGACCATCCTTGTTGCAGAGGACGTAATTCATGACGTCTTCAGCAAGTTTGGCCTCCAACTCACCCCAAATCTCATTGATGCGTCTGCCGTTGCTGGTCTTACCATCAATCAGTGCCAGAAGAAGCGGATCCCTTGCAACTTCGCTGAATGGTTTGGATGTCCTTTTGGAGGAAGCCGAGTTCGACGCCGCATTGGAGACCTTGGCCCTCTTGGAGTCTTGCGTAGATTCCTTGAGAGAAAGGTTCCTCTTCGACGCCGCTTTCGGCACCTCCAACGCTTTGATGGCCTGGTTCCTCTTGAACTCTTCGACCATCGCGGTACATTTCAATTTGTCCTCCTGATCTCGCTTATCAGAGATATCAGCGGCCTCATTATTTGCAATCTTGCTAAGAATATAGAGAGCCTTCTGGTATCTTTATTTCGCAAGGGTACCGGAGGATTTCTTTGTTTTTTTTGATGTGATAGGTTTCACGGTGCTATGGCTGGCACCATTATTCCCTGAAATTTTTACTGACGGTTTTTCCGAGGTACTATGGCTGGTACCAGGATTGCCGTCGTCAATTATGGTCTCCTGACTGGAGGCCAAAAGGGCGTCTTCAGACAGCATGTCTGAAGACTGGGGGGTTTTTTTTGGATAAATCCGAGGCTGATTTTAAATTATTCATACAACTGTTTCTTACGATCGCTTCGCCGGGTCAAAGACCAAGCTCGGCGATCAAAATGGAGATTAGGGAAAGAAACCGCAGCAGAGCCCATTTACTACGGTAAGGCCAAAGCTACTATCCGAGGCGGCCTGGTATCGGATAGGCACCGTACAAATACAATCTGTTACCCCTGATTGCAAACACCAATGGGCACGGTAACGCGTCACACCCTGGTTTAGGGGGGGGAATAGGTTAAGGGAGGTGAAATGAAATCGGTTGAGGAAATATGGGAAGATGGAGGTCGCCGCTTCCGTTGGCCCTACCCGAAACATGACCGGACTCGGTTACCAGGAGGCACCACGTGGAGGTGGAAGCCGACTTGCATGCTCGATAGAGTTACGGAGAGCCGTCCTGTAAGCCCACTATCAAACAAGCCATGCCACCCCGCGTCCGTTATGAGCGTAAAGGTTTTTTCAAAGTTTGGAAATTTTAAAATTGGATGTCGTGTTATTAATTCTTTTAATTTTTCAAAGGCATTTATATAATTTGGATCTAAAATATTTATTTTAGCATCTTTTTTCAAATATTTTATTATTGGCTGTGCAACTAATGAATAGTTTTGTATGAATTTACGGTAATATCCTGTTAATCCTAAAAAACTCATTATTTCATTTGCTGTTTTTGGTAATGGTACAGTTTGAATAGTTTTAATTTTATCTGGGTTAGGTTTAATACCGTCTTTAGTTAAGATGTGTCCTAAAAATTCGGTTTCTTTTTTCATAAAATTACATTTATCAACTTGAATTTTTAATTTATTTAATTTTAAAATTTTAAATATTTCTTCTATATTTTGCATGTGTTCTTCAAGTGAGGTACTAAATATAAGTATATCATCCAAATTTACAACACACGCTTTATTAATTTGATTTCGTAAAATTTCATTCATTAATCTTTGTAAAGTAGCTGGGGCATTTTTAAGTCCAAATGGCATTCTAATAAATTCATATAAACCGTGGGGTGTTACAAATGCAGTTTTCTTTCTGTCTTCTTCTCTGATTAAAATTTGATGGTAACCTTTAGCTAAGTCAAGAGTAGTAAAATACATGGCACGTCCTAGTTTGTCTAAAATTGAATCTATGTTAGGAAGTGGAAATTTATCGTCAACAGTTACTTCATTTAATTTTCGGTAATCAATGACAATTCTATATTTTCGTTTACCAGAATTATCCATTTTCTTTGGTATTACTATTAAAGGACTTGTATATTTTGAATGGCTTTTTCTAATTATTCCTTGCCTTTCCATTTCAGCAATTTGTTTTCTAACTTCTGCTTCATGTTGTGGAGGATATCTATATAATTTTGAATTAATTTGTTGGTCAGTTGTTGTGATAATTTCATGTTCTATTTTTGGTGTACTGGTAAGAAGGTCTCCTTCTTTGAAAAATAAATTTGAATATTTATGTATTAATTGTTTTAATTTAATTTTTTCTTCAACATTTAAATGTTCAGTTTCGATTTCGTGATTATTTGAGGTAATTTCTAAAACTTGAATTTTATCGTAGGGATGTTTAACAAAATTAATTTGATGGTTATTGAATATTATACAACCTTTATGCATGTCAATTGTTGCTTTTAAAAAATTTAAAATATTTGTTCCAATAATAAATTGATAACATCTGTTATTAGGAAATGTAGCTACTCGCCATCTTGTCGTCCAACGAGCATCTAATTTAAATTCAATTGGTGCTTGTGTATGAATTTCCTCAGTTATAAAATCATTTTTATTTATGGTGGAAAATTGAAGGGGTGATATTTTTATTTTATTTAAATTTGTTGAATTTGAATCGACTAAACTAATATTAATAGCTCCGGTATCTATTAATGCTAAATATGATTTTCCTTCGATGGTTATTTTTATAATGGGTAAAGTATAGGGTTCCGAGGCTCTTAAATAAAAAACTCGTTATTAATTGAATAATTTTCATTATTGGGATTTGCGTTGTTTGGCAATAAACGTTGTTGCATTTCATTATCTTGTATTTCATTTGGATACATTGGATCATTTTGAAGGTTTGCATCATCGTTCGTATCATAATTTTTTTGATAATTTTGCTGTGTATTATCATTGACGTAAGGATCATTTGAATTAATGTTACTAGTTGTATTTAATTGGCATTGTACATGATCTACTTCCATTGGTACAGGTTTATAATTATTTTGGTATTGTTGTCTGTTTTGTTGTTGGTTATTTCTGTTAAAATTGGGATTTTGATTAAAAGAAGTTTGGTTAAAATTTTGTCTAAAATTATTTTGATTTGGATTAAAAATTTGATTTCTATTTTCATATGGAATTTGATTGTTGTAATTTTTATTCTGATTGTTAAAAGTTTTATTTTGATTATTAACATTTTTATTTTGACTATTGCCTGATTTTTTAGTATTATCTTCAGTATTTTTGTTCGCATTTGGTTTAGTACCATAATAAGCATAATTTGCTTCAAACAAAATATTCATTGCTTCTTCAATAGTTGATGGGTTTCGACAAAAAAAAATCGATTTCATCGGTTCAGGAAGCTTTTGTTTAAATATTTTTAAAGCTACCACAATGTTTGAGCTAATTAAATCATCGACATTTTGAGCGTTAGCATGAGTTATTTTCGTTTTTACGTTAAGTCGTCTTAGCAAATTTTTAATATCGTCATAAAATTCCTTAGCATTTGTTTTAAAATTAACTCCTCTAAGTTCGTCAAATAACTGTTCCACTGACAATCTATCTCCAAAATTTTGATTTAGTAAATGTTTAATCTCTGTCCAAGTTCCTATATGGTTATTTATGTCGACAACTTCACGAGCTTTACCTTTTAATTTTGATTTTATAACATCGCAAAAAATCTCCTTAGATAACTCGTCATATCGATTTAAAACGGGTGAAATTCTATCTACTAATTCTAGAAAAGCTGGTAATTCCCTAAATTTTCCGTCAAAGATAGGTAACCTATCCAAATATTTGAAAGGGTCAAGGTTCATTACTAACTGTGGTTCTACTGCCATTATTTAGATTTTATATAAAAAAATTAATGAATTTACAATAATGATTTTGTCTTAATACTAATTATTTTCTTACGTAATTAATTTTTTGGTATTTTATTGAGTTAGCTGCTATCTTCTTTCGTTGCTTGCTGTATGATGGTTGTTGCTTGCTGATTTTCTTTTCGTTCGTTGCTTGCTGTCTGTCTGATGGTTGTTGCTTGCTGATTTTCTTGTCGTTCGTTGCTTGCTGTCTGTCTGATGGTTGTTGCTTGCTGATTTTCTTTTCGTTCGTTGCTTGCTGTCTGTCTGATGGTTGTTGCTTGCTGATTTTTGATTGTTTTGATTATTAACGTCTGGGTTTTCAGATCGTTAATTAACTAAAGTTATTATTATTTTTTTTTTTTTTTTAAATTGTTTGTGTAAAAATGTTTAACGTCTGGGTTTACAGATCGTTAGTTTATAGAGTTCACTTTTGAAACACTATTGTCTTTTGAATTACTTATTATTTTAATCTGGAGGGTTATGGGCTACAGATTCGCAGACTAATTGTTGATATTATTATATTTTATTTTTTAAAATTAATTTTTCTTTTCGGGTTTTTATTGCTTTTGGTTAAATACAGCTGTTGTCAACTGTTTATAACTACAAAAACGTTTCTGATTTCGGGATTTTATTATATTTTGGTTAAATTCATTTAAAATTAAATGTTTAACTTCAAAATAAAGTACGAAATAATCCGACCGCCGACCGCGCCACTTTTATTTTAAGAAAAAACACAACTTTATTCCGTGGTTATCCAAATTAGAATGACTTTATTCTTTTATAAAATTCTTTAAGCTAGATTAAAACTATGCTCAAGAACAAAGAAAGATTTCTAATGCTTGTTGTTGAGTGAAATCGTTCTTTGTTTACATTATTTTTAAGAGCATTCGATCTTATTACATTTGTCACCATTGGTGGTAATGGTTGATTTTGGATTTTACAAAACCGCTGCTTGCTTGTGATCGGTCTTTGTTTACATTAAAACCACTTATGATTTAATTTATTAAATCTTTAGGGTAAAAGAGGGTGATGATTAGTATGGGTTTAGGGTAAAAGAGTGTATGATTATTATTATGGGTTGTGAGCGTAATACATAACTCGCGTGATTTTAAATAAATATATTGTGTATAAATTAAATAAAACACGTTTGTAAAATATAAAAAAATCTAATAAAATAAAGTGCGAGACACCATCCCCACCCTTATTATCAGTTTCTTCGTTGATTAGGAACAGGTTAGTGTTTTTAAGTAAGAATCGGTTGTTTTTTTTCGTTTTTTTTTAATCAGTGAAGTGCATATTAAAAAAAAAATTTTTTCAGTCGTGAAACAAGAGGAAGAAGAAGTGAAAAGTGGGTCGCACCCCATTTAAAAATTTGAAAATTTATTTTATTTCAAACTTGGATTGCCATTAGGGTTCGAATTGTTTGAGAAATTTAAATTTAAAAGGATACAAAATTACGCATTGAAATACCATAAGGATTTAATTTCAGTGCTGATTTTTAAAATAGTTTCAAGTTTTTTAAATTGCCATTAGGGTAATTTAAGAATTAAAAATTTAAATCTTATAAAAATTTATTTCCGATTAACTTGGTTGTGTTTAAGGTTTAACCTAAGTAAATTAAAAGGTAAAAGTTTCAGTAAAATAAAAGCGGTTAGAAAGTGACACAATAGAAAAGTTGTTTTAGGTTGAATTTTATTGTTCTATAGGTTTATTTCGCGTTTCATTAAAATTGAAACAACTATAATATTTTTAACGAATAAATAAAAGATTCATAATTTCTTGTTATGTTACTACCATATAAAAAATTTAATTTTTTTGCGATCTATTTAAATATGGCTTCCATAGACCATTTCAATTCTCAGGCAGAAAACTTTCTTGAATTTGAATTTTGAATTTGAATTTGAGCTTGTAATGAAAATGATCCTTAGGATTTAAGTTTCTTTTCAATAGAGGAGCTAAATCCAAAGCACTGGGTTGTGAAAATGTCGAGCAAATAACTGACTTAAAAGTAAGTTTTAGAAGTTATTATATAGCATATGTTGCCACCACTTTACATATGGGTGAATATGCTCATAGTTTGGCTCTGCATCCGGCCCACAGCTCTTCTCGAGGTTCACCTGTAAGCTTAGGTGCTGCTTTTCCCGCAGCTGCTACCCCATTACAAGTCCAACAAACGAATACTTGTTAACACACAATTTAAGATACTTTTTAATTTACCTGCTGTTTTATCAGAATCTGGTAGCGCGTAAAAAAAATGCAGAGAGACATAAACAATTGCATCTCAACGTTAGAATTGTACTATATTGATGTTGGAAACTGGAATGCAATTTTTGTTTATTTATGCTGCACGCGTTTGCCTGAAGCTACGCTCTTCTTATGGGAGCAAAGTATATCTATGAAATTTGAGCTTCCCAAATGGAGCGAATTGAATTTTTTTTTACAAATAGATTTCAAACGCTGAAAACTATTTCTAATTTAAGACAAAGTGCAGAAACAGTATATGAAAGTAAATCGAGAGTACAGTCAGATTTTGTCAATAGAAATGTGCAAGTTCATTACAACGCCATGAGCTCTAATTGTAAGTTGTGTCATAACCAACAGCACCCCCTTAGGAATTGTATAGACATGTAATTAAATAATCGACTGGCTTTCGTACGAAAATAAAACTTTTGTGTAAATTGTTTTGCGCATTCTCATCTTGTGAGCGAATGCAAAAGTCAGTTCAATTGTAAGGGACGACATAACTCGCTTTTGCATCGTGGGTTTTGTGAAACTCCTTCGAGTTTGACATATGTTCACACTCGAAATTCTTTCCAAAATACTTTAAATCACAGTATGGCTCACACGGCTGAAGTGCATGCCGAAAATAATGAAAGCGTGGATAAAATTTTGTTTTTCGGGAAGCAAGAATAAAATTTTGTTAGGTACCGCATTGGTGACCATATGTCACATGGGTACCGTATATGCCGCTAGAGCACATATTGATTCTGGTTCAGAGTGTACTTTTATTTCGGAAAGACTTCAAAAAATGCTAAAACTTCCCACAAAACGCTTCTCCATAAAGTTTAAGAGTATTGCATCCTGCGCAGAGTTTTTGTGCTTTCTCCTTGAAATATTTTAATTTTATTTAAATTTTCTTCAGTTAAAATTAATTTTTATGCAGTATTTTTATTTTCGACCACTGCTGCAGATGTGAATTCAAACTGTTTTTTTCATGCGGAATCAATCTCTTGAACCTACACATTTTTGCGAAATTGGTTTTGAAAGCAGTGAAAAAGTAACGAGTAGCGAAAGCGGAACGTAGAACACCAAAAAACAATTTCGATGCGTAACAATTTTGTATTTTTTGGAAGTGAAATGTAGAACCTGCCTGATAGTTCACATTTCAATAATGTGAATCAAGTAAATAATTTAACCCAAAATCAGGAGACGACAACGAAAAAAAAACATCCTTTATAGAACGTAAAAAAATTCTAAACCGAAATTGTTTATTTAACGTAATTAAAACTGATGATTAAAAATTCGTAAGGGTTCGAATGCCAACAAGTACAATAATACGACGGTATTGGTACTTGGACCCGGGCGGGAATAGCCTGGGCTGGCTGCCAAAACTAATATAGCTACGATTGCAAATAAGAGGGTAGCTGGACTCGGACCAGAATCGCCTGGGCTGGCTGCCTTGTATATGTGTGCAAAAAATATACCTTATCCACAAACTGGACCAGGGCCAGAATCGCTGACGCTGGTGTACATGGTCAGTTATTGATGGAAGGGGTAATAAAGAGAGCATCTGGGCAGGATATCGCACAAAATCAAATGTTTCCTTTATAGTAAGATATGAGTATCTCTCAAAAAAAAACTTGTTATAAACACCATATAATTTGAATTTAATATGAATAACTAAATTTTATCCTCTTTATTGTTGAAGCACGTACATTTTAAAAAAATCACTTAAGAACGAATCAATTGAACATCATAGTTAAGATAATTCGGCCTCCCCGGAGTTAAAATATGTATGACAGTAACACGTTAAAGGAACGATAACGGTAGGTAAGGTTACATTGGCTGATCCACAAGAAAATGAGATCATACATAGACCTTTAGAGGTCCTAAGTGTTACCAAGATTGCATAGAGGTATTCAATGTTCAAAAATGATTAGTGATACACAATTTAGCTTGAGCAGATTAGCTGCTTTCCTTCAAAGAATGAAAGTAACTTAGCCCGAAATAGTTCATTCTGGATCCATTGAGATCTGGGCAAAGGCAAAGTAGGTGTTTCAGGGTCCCCCTAGCATTGTCTTATACCAGACCTAATTTTGCAGCATGTGCCGGTGTGAGACAATGTCCCGTTAAAACGCCAACCATTAACCAACAATCTTCTCTTGAGAGCGATAGGAGATAGGTGGTAGTATTAATACTGTAATGGGAGAGCATGATTCTAGCCGTCCTGCAGGAAGAAAGAGATTCCCACAAAGATTTTGCTTCCGATTTCGTTTCTGATTCTATCTAAGCTTTCAAACCACCAAGGGATGGATGTCCATTTGACCCACTTTCTTCCTGTAAAAATACACCGGTTTTGGCAAGCGAGTCTGCCATCTCATTACCTCGGATCCCCTTATGTCCAAAAACCCAGAAAATGGTGACTTGTTTCTTGGTGCAAAGTTCATCCATTTTAGTTATGCATTTCCGCACACAAAGTGACTTAGTCGTTGTAGCAGTTATTGTCTTAATAGCCGCCTGGCTATCTATGTATGAGAGTTTAGAGAAGTGTATTCAGTTAAAAATCAACTGTCTTCGACGCAGCATAGATTTCAGCTTGAAAGATGTTGCAGAAATTGGGGATTCTGTATGCCTGCTTGATATCAAGTTCGAACACAGCAGCTCCTACTCTTTTAGTTGTCTTAGATCCATCTGTGAAAAAGTTGAAAGAGTGATAATGTCGCCTGAGTCCCTTCTTCCACTTGTTCATTCCTATTTCTACATGTAGACCTCTTTTGAAATTGTCCTGAGGAATAACATAGTCTGAGCTAACGTTCATTCCTCCATGCAATTTGCTATGTCCAAAATGTCTGTATGTGAATTGTCCTGTCAGCAGATTTCTTTACCGAATTCTGTGCAGCTAGGCCAACTGTGAGTAAGTACAGTAGTTTATCTAGAGTTGCTGTTGGAGTAGTGCGCAGAGCGCCAGTTATGCATAACTCTGCAGTTCTCTACACTTTCTCCAACTGTCGCGGTCTAAAACAGCTCTTAGATTTTTAATAAGTTAATGGGATTAGAACACTAAAATAGTGTAGTGGTAAATAAAAGTTACCAGAATAATATTCCCAATAAGGTTGCTTAATTGTATCATATTAAATTTTTTTTTGGGATTTCTCCTTTTTCTAAAACGTGTATTTTAGTATCCAGCGATTTACGAACGAGACAGACAGTCGTGACCAAATACGAACAAGACAAGGACACGTTTATGTCAAATTATACTTATAAAAGTTTTGTTTGTTCCCTCGTTTTTATGCCCCTTGTGGAGCCAAGAATGACGCCGACCATGCACAGATGCCTCCAAAGTTCATTTTTGATTTGGTGGGAGCGAGGTCTGTACTTTGCCAGAATTTAATAGAAATCCCCATTTTGGGAATTTTCGTACATGGTTCTTGGCAGGTCACCTCACACTGACTCTGGTTTGTTGTAAACCGTACTCTCTGCATTAAAATGGCTGATAGCCCATTTCTCACTTTTTTGGGGAAATGGAACAAAATCTGCAAGGATCGCAGTTTTGGTCAGTTCGTTTTGAACAGCGAGTTTGAACGAATGCGATTTTTTTTAAGTGATTTTCGAAGATTTACTGGTGCTAGGAGAGCATTCTGTATATTAAAATAGTGCGAGAAGATTCAGGAGGAATCCCAAGGGCGAACAACTAAGCCAAAGCTTTATTAAGGGAGTATTATTTTGTAGTGTTTAGCTATATTTTGCGCGGCAGTCGAGCCGTATTATTAGTAGTAATAGTTTAACTTGTTTTGGTTCGTTTAGAACCATTTTAAATATTTCTATTTGGTGTTATAGTGTCATTAGTTTGTTTTGTCCGTCCCGCACTCGAGCCAAGTTCAGACGTGAACACGGTGAAATAAAGAATCTAGTCGTTAAGATTCGTGTGAGGATTCGGTTCTCTATTGCCGAATCCGCAACTAGAGTGCACAACATAAAGATAGTTTTTTTTCCTTTTTATTAAACCCCCCCCCTACTCCGACTAAGCTAGGTAGGAAATTACTTTATCACCGGTGATAATAATTGTTCGCGGTCTAAATTATTACGTGACAAATTGGCGCCCAACGTGGGGCCAAAATTATAAAAGTTGAAAGTGTTAATTTCGTATAATTTTCGTGCTGCAGCCGGCTGCACTTTGTTATTGTTGTGCGTGCGTGTGTTTCGTTTTTTTTGGTTACTTTTTTTTGTTAGTTTTTTTTGTGTGTGCGTTTTTTTTTCTTTATTAAATTAAATTAATTTGGATTTGTCCCCGACGGGTTACCCGGGGCAGGCGCATATTTTTTAGAACATTTTGGTTCCCAACAACGCGACAGGAGTCGCCGAAGTGTCCAACAGTAGTGGTTGGCCATTTCGTAGTGTTGTTGTTGTCAGTAGCGGTGAGTCTGTCCACCTGCATTTTAAATTCTTCCTCTTCTTCGCGTTGTACATAAGCTGCACAGTAGTGCAAAGCGTACAAATTTTTTCCTAAATTCGTTTTTTTTTAAATACGTTCTTTTTTTAATAATTTTTTTTTATAAAGATAAAATCAAATTTATATCTTTTCTTTTTAAATTAAATATTAATTTCTTAGTTTTTTTTATATAAATTAAATTTTTTTTTAAATTTTTTTTGTTTGTTGCTTATATACATAACGCGGTGTATATAAGGCAAACTTGCACAGTGGGCCTAAGTGCAACTTTATAGCGACACTTTTATTTAAATATTTTTTTTATTTATATTATATTGTTTTTTTATTAAATTTTTTTTTATTTTGAATTTTTATATACAATATTATTGCTTGTTTTTTTATTACTTTTTGATTTATTTCTTGTTTTTTTATACATTTTTTTTTGAGTTTTTTTTTAAGAAAAAAAAAAAATTGTCTCCTTTTTTTAAATTTATATAATTTTTTTTAAATATAATTTAAACTTTTTTTTGCGTTTCGTTTTACTTTATATAAGCCACTTTTTTTAAATTTTTTTTTATTTTTTTAATCAGTTTTATTTTGAGGTGTTTTTTTTAGTTTTTTTTACTTTTTATATTTTCCGTCCGATTTTTAATAAAATAAATTATGGATATTCAACGTCTGAACTCCGATGAGCTGACGTATGAAGTTGAGGCGCGCGGTTTACCTGGAGGTACGGTAGATGACATGCGGAAGGCATTACGTGCTTCCAGACATATTGAGGCGCGCGGGTCCGTGGATGTTTTTACTGCTTATCCGTTTGAGTTCGCGGAGGATAAGCAGGAAATCGAAGAAAAATTAGTTGAGGTAGGGCAATTAGTTGCGACGCCGCCTAAGGACTCTAAATCTTCCGAGTACCTAAAAGCTCTCGCGAAGATTGAGTGGTGCTTAGGTCGAATTAGTAGGGCTAAGCCGACGTCGGCGAAAGAAGTTAGTGAGCAATCGGAGCTCAAGCTTACAATTTTAAATAAGTTAGCGGATTTAAATTCCGATGTAGGAGTAGATGAGCCGAAAGCGTCTTCGGTCCCAATTAGGTCGATTGACGGGCCGTCAGGTTCTCGTGCCACTCTAGAGAAGAGTATGGCGATGGACGAAACGCCCGTCAAGGTAGTGTATAGGGATGCTCCTCATATAGGAGCAGATAGAATAGAAAGGTTCTCTAAGTGGGAGGTGAAGTTTTCTGGCGAGAAAACTGATATGTCCCTCCATGCATTTTTAGAAAGAATCGACGAGCTATGCGAGGCTCGTGGTGTCAGCGAGACACAATTGTTTAGAGGTGCTGTTGACCTATTTTCCGGCAAAGCACTTATTTGGTTTAGGGCGGTTAGGAAAGTTGTTAAAGGCTGGCAAGAGTTGGTTGCCGAGCTGAAGTTGGAGTTTCTGCCTCCAAATTATGATGAAGTTTTGCTAGACGAAATTAGGCGTAGGACTCAAGGCGGTAGTGAGTCGATAGGCGTGTATGTGGCCGTGATGAGGGGCATGTTCGGTCGTTTATCCGAGCCCTTATCAGAGCGGCGCATGCTAGGTATCGTTAGGGCTAATTTATCTCCGTTTTATCAAACTCAGCTGGGCTTGGCTGAGCCGGAGAATTTGCGAGAATTGGTAGTGTTAGGGCGAAAATTAGAGGCTGTTCGGACGAATGTTGAGTCATTCGTTCCGCCACCTAGTAGCAAGTCGAAGAACTTGCTGGAGCCTGACTTGGCGTACGTTTGTGCGAGCGCTGAAGTAGCGGAAGTCAGAGCTCCCCTTAGGAATAATAGGATGGAGAGGAGAATTCAGGCTCCTCCCCAGAATAATCTGCAAGTTAGGTGTTTTAATTGTAGGCGTTTTGGGCATGTTTCACCAAACTGTCCAAGTGGTATCAAGTGCTACGGTTGTGGTAGACTTGGTACCATGAAACGAGATTGTACTCGGTGCTCGGCGGGAGCAGGACAATCCGGCCAGCGAAATATGGGCATTGCTGGAGTAGAAGCGGGCCAGAGAGGCCAGAATGACCAAGTAGGTCATCGAAGGGCAAGCAGCCCTAGGAATAATTTTGGTGGCGCTAATCAAGCACCACGGCAAGTAGGCCAGAGACAGGAGCGTTCTCCCGAGAATTCGGGAAATGTAGGGCGAGCTCCTGGACACGCAGGTCAGGAGACTCGCGAGGATAAAATAGGTTAGCTAGGTTGCCTGCGAGCAATCAGCTGGTGGGTGGCTCTGAGCGTCGGCGCCAGAGCAGGGAAATGTGTTTGAGTTTCACACTGTTAGGAAATGAATTAGATAATAGGCCCTATTTAGGTGTTAGGATTTTTGGAGTTTTAGTTAAGGGCTTATTAGATTCAGGTGCTACTAGGACAATTATGGGTCAACCCGGCTGGGATATTTTAAAATCCTGGGGTTTGACATTATCATCTTCCTCGATTTCGAAAGTAGTTCTCGCAGACGGCGAGCAAGTTTTAGTTAGTGGCGTTGTTTCACTACCATTTGAGGTTGAGGGCAAGTCGGTCCTTATAGAGTGCCTCGTAATTCCAAGAGTGCCTCATAAACTGATTTTAGGTGTGGACTTTTGGTCCAAGGCGGGCATAGTCCCGGATTTATCCCGAAATCAGTGGAGATTTTCTGACCAAGTCGAGGTCGCGTCAGTTGCTACGATCGTAGAGAGATCAGAGCTGACGAATCGTGAGGCTGAGGATTTAGATAGGTTGATAGTTGAAGCTTTTCATGCCATGCCGGATGGGCTGGGGTGTACACATTTGGTCGAACATCGGATTAGAACCAAGCCAAATGTAGAACCCGTTAAACAGCGTTATTATCCAGTATCGCCAGCGATTCAGAAGAGAATCGACGAAGAAATCGAGAAGATGTTAGATAAAGATGTGATAGAAGTGTCCCATAGTCCTTGGGCATCACCAGTAGTTATGATTAGGAAAAAAGATGATTCGTATAGGTTTTGTGTTGATTATAGGACTTTGAATAAAAATACGGATAGAGATAGTTATCCTCTTCCGTATATATCGGCAACGTTGGATAAACTTAAAGATGCAAAATATCTTTCAAGTTTAGATATTAAATCTGCATATTGGCAAATTCCTGTAGAAGAAAGTTCTAGGGCGTTTACAGCTTTTACTGTTCCAGGTAGGGGATTGTATCAATTCAAGCGTATGCCTTATGGCCTTCATAACGCGCCTGCCACTTGGCAAAGATTTATTGATACAGTCTTAGGAGCCGATTTAGAACCCAATGTTTTCGTTTATCTGGATGACATAATTATTGTCACAAATAGCTTTGAAAAACACATAGAAGTGTTAAAAGAGGTTTTGAATAGAGTTTGCTTAGCAGGATTAAGATTAAATAGAGAGAAATGTAATTTTTGCCTTTCTTCTCTTAAATATTTGGGCTATGTTGTTGACCGTATGGGGTTACACGTAGACTCTGAAAAAGTGGAATGAATTGGGCAATTTGCACCTAGGAGTGTTAAAGAAGTTAGGTCTTTTGTCGGTACTATTTCTTGGTATCGTAGATTTGTTCCTAATTTCGCGGATTTGGTCAAACCGTTGACGGATCTGTTGAAAAAGAACGAAAGGTTTTTATGGTCAGATGAGTGCGAAGCTAGTTTTCAAATGGCAAAAGAGCGTCTCGTGACTGCTCCGGTTTTGACTTGCCCAGATTTTGATCGTAAGTTTTCAGTTCAAACCGATGCATCTGATTTCGGAATCGGTGCAGTGTTGACCCAAGAATTTGAGGAAGGAGAGAAAGTTATCTCCTATTTGAGTAGGTCTTTAAGTAAGTGCGAGAGAAATTACTCTACCACTGAAAAGGAGTGTTTAGCCGTTTTATGGGCTGTTGAGAAGCTGAGGCCATATTTAGAAGGCGCTCATTTTACAGTGGTAACAGACCACTATTCATTAGTGTGGTTGAATAATTTAAAAGATCCCTGCGGTAGGTTGGCCAGATGGGCCCTAAAACTCCAACAATATGATTTCGAAATTATTCACCGCAAAGGCAGAGACCATGTTGTACCAGACATGTTGTCTAGGACCGTTCCAGTCTTAGGAGAATTGCAAGCGCGTGCATCAGATCCGTGGTTGGACAGTATGCTTAAACGCGTTAAGGAAAATCCCCCCGAATTCGCAGCGTGGCGAATCGAAAACGGGATTCTTTATAAACATGTCCAAGTCAGGACAGTCCAAGTCGGGACACAATTTTTGAGTAGTGAGGATGGCTGGAAACGAGTTTTAGGCAGGAGTGAGCGACGCCAGGCGTTGCATGAGTGCCATAATGACCCTTTAGCTGGTCACATGGGAGTTAGGAAAACATTTGGCAGGATTTCTGATAAATATTATTGGACAAAAATGAAGGCAGACGTAACTAGATACGTCAAAGGATGTCAGGTTTGTCAAAGTGTGAAACCAGACCATAGTAAACCAGTTGGTTGGATGATAGCTAGGTCCAAGGATTTAGATCCCTGGGAGATGATCTGTATAGATCTGGTAGGTCCCCTGGTGAGATCGACACATGGGTATTGCTATATACTCACCGTAGTCGACTACCTCACCAAATGTCCGCTGTTATTTCCGTTGCGGTCGGCCACCGCAAAATTAATTAATAAGGAGTTAGAAGATAACGTCTTCTTACTCTTTGGAGTGCCGAGGTCTATTGTATGCGACAATGGACCACAATTTCGCAGCAAAGAGCTGCAGCGGCTATGTTCGGCATATGGAGTGGCGTTGAGGTTTACGGCGAACTATCACCCACAAGCTAATCCTGCCGAACGAATCAATCAGATCATTAAGACCACTTTACGTACTTATGTATCTGAAAATCACAGGACGTGGGATACGCACCTCTCAAAGGTGGCTTGCTGCATTAGAACAGCACGACATGACGTGGATTTCACCTTATTTTGCCAATTTCGGGCGAAATATGGCTGTCCGGGGAGACAAAGATTATAAAAGACATGACGACTTTGTTCCACCCAATATCGATGAGAGAGCTAATCTTTTAGCTGAACTCAGAAAAGACATACGAACTAAACTGGAGACAGCGGGTGCCAAAATGGCAAAGACTTATAATTTCAGACGTCGGGATGTCCAATACTTACCCAACGAACTTGTCTGGTGACGTAATTTTGTTCTGTCCGATGCTGCAGCTTTTTATGCAGCTAAGTTAGCTCCTAAATTTGTTGGACCGTTTTTAATAAAAAGGAAGGTGTCTCCCTGGACTTACCTTCTTCAGGATGAGGATGGTAAAGAAAAAGGAATATGGAATGTCAAGGACCTTAGACCACACACTGACGAATTTTGAACATTTTTACCTTCAGTTGTTGTTCGAAAGTTGGCTGGTCTTTTAAACGAGACCAAGCAACTTTCGCGGAGGTGGAGGTGGAGTTGTCGCGGTCTAAAACAGCTCTTAGATTTTTAATAAGTTAATGGGATTAGAACACTAAAATAGTGTAGTGGTAAATAAAAGTTACCAGAATAATATTCCCAATAAGGTTGCTTAATTGTATCATATTAAATTTTTTTTGGGATTTCTCCTTTTTCTAAAACGTGTATTTTGGTATCCAGCGATTTACGAACGAGACAGACAGTCGTGACCAAATACGAACAAGACAAGGACACGTTTATGTCAAATTATACTTATAAAAGTTTTGTTTGTTCCCTCGTTTTTATGCCCCTTGTGGAGCCAAGAATGACGCCGACCATGCACAGATGCCTCCAAAGTTCATTTTTGATTTGGTGGGAGCGAGGTCTGTACTTTGCCAGAATTTAATAGAAATCCCCATTTTGGGAATTTTCGTACATGGTTCTTGGCAGGTCACCTCACACTGACTCTGGTTTGTTGTAAACCGTACTCTCTGCATTAAAATGGCTGATAGCCCATTTCTCACTTTTTTGGGGAAATGGAACAAAATCTGCAAGGATCGCAGTTTTGGTCAGTTCGTTTTGAACAGCGAGTTTGAACGAATGCGATTTTTTTAAAGTGATTTTCGAAGATTTACTGGTGCTAGGAGAGCATTCTGTATATTAAAATAGTGCGAGGAGATTCAGGAGGAATCCCAAGGGCGAACAACTAAGCCAAAGCTTTATTAAGGGAGTATTATTTTGTAGTGTTTAGCTATATTTTGCGCGGCAGTCGAGCCGTATTATTAGTAGTAATAGTTTAACTTGTTTTGGTTCGTTTAGAACCATTTTAAATATTTCTATTTGGTGTTATAGTGTCATTAGTTTGTTTTGTCCGTCCCGCACTCGAGCCAAGTTCAGACGTGAACACGGTGAAATAAAGAATCTAGTCGTTAAGATTCGTGTGAGGATTCGGTTCTCTATTGCCGAATCCGCAACTAGAGTGCACAACATAAAGATAGTTTTTTTTCCTTTTTATTAACTTGACTTCCGTCCTCTGCCTTCCAATTTCCTTTTTCCACCAAAAAGGTTTAGATTTTCCTCTTAGTATTGTAGGTGGACAGGATTTGTGATAGGCTCGAAGTACATTGGAGGTCAGAAGAACCGTCACAGCTTCAACTTCCTCCCAAGAGGATATTCGAAATGCTTTAGCAAAGTAATGAGTCAAGAGGTTTTTGTATAGGTCCCAGTTTGTATTCCTAGGATTCCTAAAAACTCTCTTAGAGCGTGGTAAGATAAATGGTACTGTAAAACTAATGTATTTCCATTCTAAGATATCTAAATTATTTCCCTGACAGAGACTTCTTCTGATGTAGGACCTGAGTACGTCGGGATGTTACCCCGATTAACTTACATTATGTTGTAAATTATAAATATAAAGGGACTCACCTCGTTGGTTGATGTATTTACTTCCCCATTGATAATGATAATGTAAATTCGCGTCCGCTTTCACCAGTTTAAGGCTTCTGCTATGAGAAGTCAAGCGCCACCAGTTATTTTGGTGGCGCCTGAATTTCGTGGCCCATGTAGCAGGAGGCGAAAAGTCTAGGCTTGCCGTACTCTTCCGCTACCACCGCTAGGTCGTCTGAACTGAATATAGAATATCAAAATGGCTACTTCCGGTTTTACTGGGTTAGGTACACGTATCTTGGCCCTAGGTATACACGGAATATCGTTCCTGTCCACTATCTGCAGCTTCGCACCTTACCACATTGCCTTCAGCGTCGGGACGATCCTGGTGATCCATTTCAAAGTGTGGTCGTCGTTGCATTTGAGGATCTTGACTCTCCTGAACCACCCAGCTCCTTCGAAAGAGGGCTTGGGCTTGTCCGGTTCCAATGGCTTCCACTAGTTGCCGTCCTTCTTCCATTGTTCGGACTTCATCTGTCCATTGGGGTAACTACGGCATGTGAATCTTCATTGCAGCTTTATATTGTGCAAGGGCTTTTTGACCCTCCTTACTCGGTTTCTTCCTCTACTCACTTTTGCTTAAGAAAGCGGAGCGTGAGGTCGAAGCTTTTGGGGAAGCCAAAAACTCATCTTCAGCGACGGTGGTGATGGTTGCCCCGCTGCTAGCGCTATCGAGGTCCGAGTCTGAGTCGACTACAGCACCCCTCCCGGCTAACCGTTTCTTATTTTTGTATGCAGTCGCATTACTTCCACTAGGGCCTGCAGCCACCCCAGTAAATGAAGTTTTGGCAGTACATCTACTATGAACTGCTCCCTTCACATTAGAGGTGTGGTCGCTGGCGACACAGCTTATGGTCTCGCTGTGCCCGCTGGTGGTAGTGGCCACTTCTCCCACCGACGTTTGGGCTGATATCCCAGCCCGTTTTGCTTCCTTTTGAACCTTCATGGTTGGTTTTGTTATTCGGGAAGACCGTACCTCTAGCGTTTTATACCTGCCGCCAGGTATTAATATTAATGCCATTGGTTTTTCTTTCTTTTTATTTACATATTTTTGGAGAACATACCCCTTTTTTGTTGCCAATTAAGCATAAGACAGTATGAAAAAAAATTGTTGCTTTTTTGTGGATTTCTCATGTGCTTTTTGATACAATCCCAAACTTTAGGCTCTTGGTCTGTCTAGGAAAATCATTCAAACACTTATAATACTATTCGCCAAGTGCAAGTGCACTTACCTAAGGGTATATTGAGTTTGTTCTTCCATTTGTAACGCCCAGAAGGGGGCATGGTAGGTAAATGATCAGTGTCGGATTCTGAATCGATTTAACGATGTCCGTCCGTCTGTCTCAACGACTACTACCGTAGTTTAAGAGCTATCGAGCTGAAATTTGAGCTCTTATTCTCCAAGCTAAAGTTCTAAAATGGGCAAGATCGGACCAAAACTACTACCCTTCCCATACAAACCACCCCTTTCCAAGGGAAAAAAAAAGTGCAGATATCCAATTCAAATTTGATATTTAGCACTTTAGTTTTGTAAAGGGTTTCTCAATAAGAGCGCTACAAAAGTTTTTTAAATAAAACAAACGGTTTTGGATATCAATGAAATTCTTTATTCCTGTGAAAGTACATTCGATGCCATTATGTATGGAACTCGATTTCTTTTGCATGGCCACCACGGGCACGCTTGCAGAAGTCTAGAAGCTGAACCCACTTTTCGACGGTTTTCAAGCATAAATCGGCCGATACTGCTGCAATTTCATGTTCGATATTCGTACGAAGTTCATCAATCGTCGCTGGCTTGTTCGCATAGACTTGACATAGCCCCACAGGAAATAGTCTAACGGCGTCAAATCGCACGAACGAGGCGGTCAATCGACTGGGCCATTTCGTGAGATATCACGTCTACCAAACATGGTTTCCAATAAATTGATTGTGACATTCGTTGTGTGGCTTGTGGCGCCGTCCTGTTGGAACCACATGTCCTCCAAGTCCATATCATCCAATTGGGGCCAAAAAAATATTCGGTCATTAAACAGTAGCGATTCCCATTCACAGTAACGTGCCGGTCTTGATCATCACGGAAGAAGTACGGCCCAATGACGCCGCCGGCCCATAAACCGTAATTTTTTTCGTGATGCACTGATACTCATGGAGTACGTGTTGACTGCTGCCTGGCCAATAACGCATATTTTGCTTAAATGAGCTTCATCGCTGAAGATAATTTTTCGATGAAAATCCGAATCATTCTCAAGTTGTTGCTCAGCCCAATTCACAAACATACGACGTTTCTGGTGGTCAAACGGCTTCAGTTCTTGCGTCAATTAAATCTTGTAAGTAGGTAGGCCAAGATCTTTTCGCAAAATTCGCCACAACGACGTTACAGAGATGCTCAACATTTGAGAACGACGTGTGAGATACACATTTGGGCTTTCTTGAACTGAAGCCTCAGCGGCAGCAATATTCTCGACACTACGGGCACTTCTTTGTCTCACTGGCACGGAAACATTTTGTACTGTGCCTGTGGATTCAAATTTGTCCACTAGACGCTCAATTGTTGATCTGGTAGGACGATTATGACGACCATAAATTGGACGTAGCGCTCTTAAAGTTGAGGCCACTGACTCCGAATTTCTTTCTATGATGAAATGGCAAACCTTACTGAAGAGAAATGTCAAGATGGTGTCGTTTGCTGTCCCTATCTACTTTCTACTTTTGTAGCGTCCCGTTTGAAAAACTCTTTATTACTAAACTGTTCACAAAAAATGGATGTGATCGGATAAGAACTACGCCCACATCCCATACAAACCACCCCTTTAAATACAGAACAAATTTATTAAATATACAAGGTGGCGCAAAAGAAGTCATCCGATGTTGTTTGGCTCTTATTTTTTTTCTAAATAAAAAACTTCGATTCTGTTTTTTGATTATGTTTATTTAGACCTTTAGAATTAATTGTGTTAAGTCGAGAAGATGATATCGGATAAATGGGCGCCGTCACAATTGATTGCCATACGGGCTCGTTTTATGGCATTTTCCATCACTTCGGCGAGAGTTTCGGGCGATAAATTCTCGCATTCGTGTCGGATATTTTCCTTGAGGGCTTCCAAGGTCTCAGGCTTGTTGATGTAAACACGAGACTTCAAAAAACCCCATAAAAAGAAGTCCGGGACCGTTAAATCGGGCGATCTGGCGGGCCAGTGCAAATCGCCAAAACGCGAAATTAAGCGACCCGGAAACGCGGCCTTCAGAATGTCGGTTGTGGCTCGTGCAGTGTGTGCTGTTGCTCCGTCCTGTTGGAACCACATGTCCACCAGTCCTAATTCGTCCAGTTCGGGCAGAAAAAACTCGGTCAACATTGCCCTATAGCGCGCACCGTCCACTGTTGTCGTTTGACCCGCGGCGTTCGGCCTGATGACTCCTCCAGCGTGAACAGCGCACCACGCAGTCACTTTGAGCGGGTGTAATGGTTTCTCGTGCATCACTCGCGGATTTTCGGTTCCCCAGAAGCGATAATTTTGCTTGTTCACGTACCCGCTGAGGTGAAAATGAGCCTCATCGCTCATTATGATTTTTGCCAACACCACAGACGAATTGTTACGAAAAAAAATGGACACAATTATTCCGCGTTCTTGGGGAGTGTATCGCTGCATGGCTTATTCACTTGTATTCTGTATCTGTCTAGTCCACAAATGTCAAAACAGATTTGACATTGGCGGCCATTTGCAAAAATGAGAGCATCTTCCAATAGGGTGATTTCTTTTGCGCCACCTTGTAGCTACAGTGTAAATAACCAGCACGAAACTACTAACCAAAAACGGGCATGATTCGATAAGAAGAACGCCCACTTTTAATAAAGACATGTAGCCCATTTTTTATTTTCACTAAAATGGAGGGTATCTAAGCTTCGGCATAGCCGAAGATAATTTTCTTCTTTTTATTTTGTATTTTTGTTGCATGATTTTTTATATTTACTACATTGTTTTCATTATTTGTTTGTTTTTTTTTTCTTTGTCCTTTCTGTGAAATGGGTACTGAAAATTCATAACATATATTCTGCAAAAGTTCAAACTTTGGAACAACAATCCCCAATTAGTGCTAGAATTCATTGAAAACCTATAGGGCTATTAATATATGCCATGCCCATCTTGTTGGTCGCAGTGCTTCCTGGTCTCTTATAATAATACAATTAATATAATAATATTTGGCAGGTTATATACTGTAATATTTGTTATTTGCTTTTGTTACGGTAAAAAAATTCAGAATACTAATTTGTCACAATTGTTACTTTGGTGACAACTTGTAACTGTGGTGACTACTTATTATAATCCTATCAGAATAGGACTGTAAGTGAAACAAATCAGTTTGATTTATACAGTCTACCAATTTTTGTAAACAGCACCATGATCGGCAAAATACCATCCACTCTGATTCTCGCCATCACGTTACACCGTTATAAATACTTTCCAACAGACATGGAGAATTTGCAATCATTTTTATTAATCGAAGAGCAGAAATACTTATTTTTTTTCATTTGAACCATTCTCTTAGACCATGATGAGCAGGTTTTTGATGAACATAATTTTTATTTTTTAAACGTATTAAGCTATTTTTTTTTGTACCTATCGTGCTTTCAACTGATTTCTGTTAAACGTATGAACCCTTTAGCTACATTAAAGAATGTGTTGTGTAATTTTAATTTTTGATTACATAAAGTTTATAATACCCGGCATTGCCCGGATTTGTTTTGAGTACAAGTATGTGTAAGATATTTAGTTATCGGAGCTTTACTGTACCCTCGTCGTAACGTTTATGAGTTACGACGGTGAGCATTAAATGGTTTCAACCACGCCCATTTTTTTTAAATTGTCGACAGTAATAATCAGGCCCGGATTTTTAGTATAAATATGGAGACATAATGAAGTTTTATGTATTTTTATTTATGAAAAAAAAAATTATTTTAAACACAAACAATGAGGTATTTTTAAATAACATAAATAATTATATATTTATTTAAGTCTGAAAGCTCACCTCCTTGATCGTACAATGCGCTACAATCGCAAAAAAATTATGGCGCTTTTTCATTCATATTTAGGCAGACATGTCAAATTTCAGCGCGATACAGCATGAAAAAAAAAACGATTTTCGTTCTCTCATAAAACATTATTTTTGGAGAGAAAAAACGGCGAAGGAAACAAAATAAAAGTTGGATAAAGATTGTGGGGCTAGTGCTCCTTTAGATACCACCGTGAAATATCGGTTTCGAGAGTTTCGTGGTGACCGAAACTACATTGCCGATGAAATCCACAGCGGCAGGCCCTCCGGTGCGGTTACTCAGGAAAATGTTAAAAAAAAATACGTGGAATGGTGTTGACAAACCGGAAAGTGAAGGTGCGCAAGCTGGCAGATGTCACAAGGATAAGTACTGAGCGCACACGCCATATTTTGGGCGAGATTCTGCACATGGAAAAATTATCTTGCCTCTGGGTGCCGCGCATGTTGATACATGAGGGCACAAGAATATCACAACCATGGCTAAATTCAACGATTTAGGGCTCCAATGTATTCCCCATCCACTTTATTCGCCCGATTTGGCTCACTCGAATTTCTATCTGTTCCCAAAACTCAAAAGATGACTCATCAATAAAAAATTCAGCTCGCGCGAGGAGATCATCGAAAAGTTGAAAAATCGCTGCAATGTATGTATCGATCTAAAAAAGAAAAATTAATAAAATTAAAAAAAAAAATTTTTAATTTTCCATTCACAAGGAGGTTACTTTTCACTCAACCTAGTATGGCAAAAGTTAAAATTCATCCAAAATTTTTCGTCGTGTTGACATACAATTAAGTTTGGATTCTGTCCATTTCATTTGAACACATATGTTTCAACCTGTCAATTAAAACGTCGTACACGATCTATATATATAAGTTATGTGAAAAAGTCCCAGTAATCAGGAAAGATTTTATAGGAAACGTGTCCCAATTATTAATCAAGGTGCTGAAAATATTACATAGAACATTTTAAAACAATGCTCGGATTTGAAGTTGAATTTGTCGAGATGTTTTGGACAATGGTATGATGGAGCAGCTAATATGGCTAGCCATGCAAGCGGCGTTCAGACCAGAATTTAACAGCAGTATACATTGTCAAGTTATTTTCACTGCACATGTCTCTGATTAAATTTTTCCCTTTCCAATTCATTGTCATTCTTGTACTAAAAGAAATCTCCTTGGTGTTATGGGTGATGTTATGAACTTATTTCGAAACCATCAAAATACTAGCAAAGTTCTCCAAAATGGAATATCACATAATCCGATACAAGATATGAGGCGGTTAAAGTCATAGTAGTGTAAGTCACATTTTCATTATTTTGAGTCTTTTATTAAAACTTTCATAATCAATTCTATGGCAATTATATTTAAACCATTATAATTGCAGTATTTTCAGCAATTCAAATGATATTTGATTCAGCGATATGTCAATTAGAACTCATTTAATTTACTCCCAAATTTAACAAAAAAATAATAAAATGAAAACCGAATTAATTTATACTAGCATATAACATGTTTTAATGGTACACTATTCTACTATTATATTAAGATGTATATAAAAATTTGCTTATTGGAATTACCTTTATATATATATATGTATTAATTTTTCCGCTATGTGGTTTGGTTGCTGAGAAATTTGGCCTTTTAACGTTTTTTTGAATTCGTTAAAAGCCAGAGTGGTGTAAGTCCCATTCATTTTTATTATTTTCAAAGTTGAATAACGTATGAAAAAATTGTAGTTATCAAAATTTTTGTAATGAATTGAACTTTGGCTTTGGTACATAGCGCAAAATAATGCAATGCATATTTGTTGAACCATTTCGCTAAATATCATTGTAGAAATAAGTAAAATAAAAAATAAAAATCAGAAATTTTTTACAATCCAACGTATATGAAATATGTATATACCAATTAAAGTTCAATTCATTACAAAAATTTGCATACCTACAATTTTTTTATACGTTGTTTAGTTTCGAAGTTATTGAATTTTGAAACTAATCGAAATGTGGGGGACCACTCTGCCTTTCAACGATTTCAAGAAAACGTTTACGACCAAATTTCTCAGCAACCAAACCACATAGCGGAAAAATTAATACATATACAGGGTGGCGCAAAATTAATCACCCTATTGGAAGATGCTCTCATTTTTGCAAATGGCCGCCAATGTCAAATCTGTTTTGACATTTGTGGACTAGACAGATAAAGAATACAAGTGAATAAGCCATGGAGCGATACACTCCCCAAGAACGCGGAATAATTGTGTCTATTTTTTTGCGTAACAATTCGTCTGTGGTGTTGGCAAAAATCATAATGAGCGATGAGGCTCATTTTCACCTCAGCGGGTACGTGAACAAGCAAAATTATCGCTTCTGGGGAACCGAAAATCCGCGAGTGATGCACGAGAAACCATTACACCCGCTCAAAGTGACTGCGTGGTGCGCTGTTCACGCTGGAGGAGTCATCGGGCCGAACGCCGCGGGTCAAACGACAACAGTGGACGGTGCGCGCTATAGGGCAATGTTGACCGAGTTTTTTCTGCCCGAACTGGACTAATTCGGACTGGTGGACATGTGGTTCCAACAGGACGGAGCAACAGCAAACACTGCACGAGCCACAACCGACATTCTAAAGGCAGCGTTTCCGGGTCGCTAATTTCCTGTTTTGGCGATTTGCACTGGCCCGCCAGATCGCCCGATTTAACGGTCCCGGACTTCTTTTTATGGGGTTTTTTGAAGTCTCGTGTTTACATCAACAAGCCTGAGACCTTGGAAGCCCTCAAGGAAAATATCCGACACGAATGCGAGAATTTATCGCCCGAAACTCTCGCCGAAGTGATGGAAAATGCCATAAAACGAGCCCGTATGGCAATCAATTGTGACGGCGCCCATTTATCCGATATCATCTTCTCGACTTAACACAATTAATTCTAAAGGTCTAAATAAACATAATCAAAAAACAGAATCGAAGTTTTTTATTTAGAAAAAAAATAAGAGCCAAACAACATCGGATGACTTATTTTGCGCCACCCTGTATAAACACTCACGTTGTTTTAAGAGCAAAATAATAATAAAAAATAGTTGCAGTGCAAATTAAGTAATTAACATTTCAGAAATACTATAAATTTATTCACAAAAAATGAATTTGTACGAAAATATAAATTAGTTGCAGCGCAGATATCTAGTTCAAATTCAATATTTTACATTTTGGTAATATACTAATACAAAACTATTTACCAATACAAAACTTACTAAGTGTGCACTTACCGTAGGGTATACTGAGTTTGTTTTTCCATTCGAAATTCCCATAAGGGGTGTGGTTAGTATGACAAAGTATAAATGATCAGCTTCGGACTCCGAGTCAATTTAACGATGTCCGTCCGTCTGTATGTCCAAGCGATTGCAGCCATAGTTTTAAAAATATGGAGGTGAAATTTGGTTATGTGAGCTCCTATTCTCCAAGTGGAGGCTAAGTTTTAAGATCGGATGAAACAATATACACCTTCCCATACGAACACCCCTTTATATAAAACTAATTTATTAAAATAGTTCCACTCCAGATATTTAGTTCAATTCAATATATTAAAAAAAACTGTTCACAAAAAATGGCGTTAACGAATAAGTACCACGATCACCTCTCACAAACCAACCCCTTCGCATGCGGAAAAAATTAATTTAACTCGTTCTATTGGAGGTTACCAATTCAAATTCAATATTTAATGTTTTATTGATAGCACAAAACAACTGAAAAAAAAAAATGATCGGATAAAAACTAAATCAACCTCTCATTAGTTAGTTTGTAATGGCCGTCCCTTAAGTAGATACCCACATAGGGTAGAAGCCCTTTGTGATGCCATTATTATTATAAGTTTACGGGATGTGCACTGCGACCTGAAGATATATTGTGCCCCGCCTAGGACTTACAGCAATTCTGTAAGTCCTATCTCTGTTAAGAATTTTAGTATTAGGCCCACTTCTAGAGATTTCAACACTTCATTCGGTATTAGATAGTTACCCAGATGTTTCTTCCTGTTTTGCGTGAATTGAGGGCATTATCGCAAACGTGTATTGAGGTTTCTACCTGTCCATCGCAAAACCTACATAAGTCATTTGACAGTATTCTCATGGTTTTAGTTGATAATTTAACTAACAGTGTCTTGTTAAGATGCCTGTTATGATTCTAAGGTTGTTTTTTGTTAGCTTCATACGTTTTAGGTTGTAGTTCCATATTAGTATATTAGTTGAGTGACTTAGTATGTTTTCTTGAGTTTTTCTTCTTCGTCCCTGATTATTGCGAAGAAGGATCTCTTTCCCATTCCACAGAATGGTTCTGGACCGATAAAAGGGGTTTCCGCCAATTTTTGTTTGCTAGCTCGTCTGCTATTTCATTGCCTATTACTCCTGTGTGACCCGGAACCCATAGAATCCAAACCCGATTCAATGACTTCAGCCTATTTAAGCTATCAAGACATTCCCACACCAGTTTGGAGTTCACCTGATATCCTTTTAATGCTTTGATAGCCGCTTGACTGTCGGTTAGGATCGCGATGTTCTGGTTTCGGTAGTTTCGTTTGAGATTGAAGTAGGCGCATCTTTCAATGGCGTATATTTCCGCCTGATAGATACTAGCATACTTACCCATGGATTCCGGCCCATAAATCCCTACTTCTGTACCTTCATCTGTAACCAGATTATCATTTGTTGTTGTATTTTATAGGTTTCACAAATACCTTTCCAAGTTTCTTTATTGCTCCCCTGCAGGAAAACGCGTACCAGTAACAAAATGTTCTAGTTCTGCACCAGTCCTGTTCTAGTGAAAATTGAACTAGTCGTAAAAGTACTAGAGATATACTAGTAAAAGAGGAACCAAATTGGGCTACTATTAAATAAAATACTTTTTAATAAAAGTTTAAACTTTTATCAATAAAAGTTTTGACAAGCCAACTAGGAACCGATCGCGTCACAGAGACTTATTCGGTTCTTTTGTTTTTAGTGGATTTTATGTAATTAAGACAAAATGTTAAAATCTTTGAATTGAATTTAATAAATAAAATTGAGAAATTCAATATTTTTTCTAAAATGCACTAAAGTTACTAATAGTAAAAAAACGAGCAAGTACCTGTAACTCTATCGGTTCCTAGTTTGCTAGTCTAAAAGAAAATTTCGGGGTAAATGTTTTAATAATTCTTGTATCGCCATCATATTTTTCTAGTGATGTGCGATTGTCGATAAAATATAATTTATCGAAAAACTAAAAATGTTAACTTGTAAACATTGAAAGTTTTGTTTGTGATTGTTGTGAAATAGTTTTAAAATATATAAAAATTAATAGCAAGGAGGCTAATTAAACGATAAACCGACATTTATATAACCAATAGAGCGGGTAAAATTGACAGCGAAATAAATGAGGAAGTGGTTTGAAAATTTTCGCAATAAAAAAGTGCTAGAAGAAAATAATGGGCCACCTTGTGCGGCTGCATCAAATTCATCTGCTTCAAAAAGTTCATTTCGAGAATCCCGTAAATCTTTTGAGGAGCTTCTTGTTACTAGCTTAGAACACGGGAAAAAACAAACACTTTTGAGTAGTTACATAATAATAGTCTGTTTCGATTTTTAATGAATATAATTTGTATCAAAAACCGAAAGATTTACAGATTTTAAAAAAGAAAAATGTTAACTACAAAAAAATATGAATCTTCTAATTATGTTATTTTCGAAGTATTAAGCACATATGTATGTATTTATTCGTATTTTTTCGATGTACCAATTTTAAATGTTAATGTTTAAATAATGATATCATATATTTTAATAAAACTATTTTAAATCTCTCTGCAGTAATTATTGTTTAATTTATTAACCAGGGATTTTTTGCGAATTTTGAACTGAAGTTACAAACTAATGATTTTTGTACCAATTTTGAACTAGTTACTTATGGTCCACTAACGTTCAAGTTCGAATATAGTTCAATTTTCTCTAGTTCATAACTAGAGAAAAAGGGATGCGGGCTAATTGCCACCGCGTCATCGCAATGTTAAATTCGCCAGTTGTTTCCATGGGAAAGAGATACAACGCGTACCAGTGGTGGTGAAAAATGAACTAGTGTTTCGCTAGTTCAGAACTAATATTTTCCACTGCAGGGCTATTACTCAAAATAAATTCGAGAAGGTACTCACCTCTTTGTCCGTACTGCTCCACGCAATGGATATGTTTAATAAAAATGCACTTGCCGCTCACATGCACATTCACATTAATATGTTAAAATTTGTTTCGATTCCATTCATTCTCTGTCGATTTTTGTTTCATTCCATTACAGACTATATTTTACTCGATTTGTGTTCACAGAAACACCAGTTTTGAACAAATCGACTAGTGCGGAACAAAACAGAGCGACGTCACGAAAATCGACAATTTGTCACATTTGTTACAGAAACGCACTTCTGATATCCTGTTCTCCAGAAGCCTCGTAAATAGCAGCTATTTTAGCTTGAAACACACTGCAGAGATCAGGTAGCCTAAATGAAATATTAAGGTTTAGGCTTCCAGAGTATACTCCACCACCTACTCTTTCAAGAAGTTTTGAACCATTAGTGTAAATTTGGATGGCTTGAGATGGAAGAGGATCGCCTTGCTCCCATCCGTTTCTTGATACATTGAAATACTTATCAAATACAAGCATTGGTGTGATATAGTCTACTAGATCCGGTATTTTATTGAATACTTAAAGTATAGAAGAGTGTCCTTTATTTCCCGTTCTCTATTGTAATGAGGCCCGCAGTCTAGTAGCTGTATTGGTAGCTAGTTGTTTGCCAAAGATGTCATGATGGTATAACATGGTATCCAACGCCATGGTGACTGTGGTACGCAGAGCACCACTAATGCACAAGGCCTCAGATCGTTAAACTCATGAGAGTATTTTTGAGTTAGTGATTTTATCCAGTGATGGCCACCAGACATATACACCGTAAGTCATAGTAGACCTAATTACGGCCGTATATAGCCAGTGGGTAATTTTAGGCTGCCATTCCCATTTCTTACCAATGTCCTTTTTATATAAGTACAGAGCTATATTAGCCTTTTTGGCCCGCTCTTCGGTATTCGGTTTCCAGTTTAGTTCTCATCTAGAATAATTTCTAAATACTTAGCTCTATCAGAGAATGTTACAGGGGTACCTTTAAGTTTTGGAGGGTCCAAGTCTGGTATTTGATGTTTATTAGTATAGAGCACTAGCACGGTTTTTTTTAAGACCATTCTGCATTAATTCTCTAATAACGGTAGGATATTTACTAGAAATGGCTATAGAGAACTCCTCTCTGAAGTGTGCCAATCTTGACTAATCTTTGAGCAAAAGTGACTGCAGGTCGTGCATTAATAATTCTACCCGTAAGCATTTTAGTTATCAATGCTCTCAAAGCAAAATTCACTCTCCAGGCGGAGAAAGAGGTTTGCGGAGGCAACCTCCCACTATGCGACTAAACCAAATGTTATGGTGCATCGTACCCTCTTTGTGAACAATCAAAAATCAATTTGGTTTTTGGGATTTGATGTGACACATTTTCGTCACCAAGTGTATTGTATACGAAAATGTATGGATTTCACTCAATGATTGAATTGCACTTAATTACTATTTCGTTTTTTGTTTTTGTTCTAGCCAATAGAAATGCACCTTGGTTGCGATTACCAATGGTATATCGATCACTTTTATATTCCCAACATTTTTGTATTTATATAATTTATATATATTTATAACTTCGATATTATATACTAGCAACTGCCCGGCATGCATTGCAATGCCACTTAAAAAAAATGTTTGCGGAACTTTCCGGTACTCCCGTTAGTTAGCGGAATTTCCAGGTACTCACCGTTGTATCGATTTTAAGTTACGGAGGTGAAATTATCGGTAATAATCATACAAACTCAGAAACAAAATCTCAAATTTTTAGGAGCAATATTAGCTATGTCATCGTACATCTTCACTTAATTAAACAAATTGTCGACGTAATAAGTGGGCGTAATAGATTTTATATACCCTGTCATTCTTCCACCTTTTTTTTTTAAAGTGGGCGTTAAATTGATCCAACCTCGCCCATTTTTGGTGAAGTTGTAGACAGTGTCTATACAAACTTAGATACCAAATTTCAGATTTAGGAGCAATATTAGCGAAATATTCGATTATTTTAACTGAGGTTTACAAATTGTGGGCGAATAGGTAGGCTTTTAAAATTTTTTTTTGCCCTAAACCATCCTTGGCGTGAGCACAGCAACTTCCCAAAATGTTATCACAATCAGATGAATAGTATAAAAATAGAAAGAAAGATAGATAGAAATTAAGAAAGATAGAATGAAAGAAATATACATTCATTTTTATATATATAGATATGTATAGGGCATCCCAGTAAGAACGCAATTTTTAATTAAACAATATACACCTTCCCATACGAACACCCCTTTATATAAAACTAATTTATTAAAATAGTTCCACTCCAGATATTTAGTTCAATTCAATATATTAAAAAAAACTGTTCACAAAAAATGGCGTTAACGAATAAGTACCACGATCACCTCTCACAAACCAACCCCTTCGCATGCGGAAAAAATTAATTTAACTCGTTCTATTGGAGGTTACCAATTCAAATTCAATATTTAATGTTTTATTGATAGCACAAAACAACTGAAAAAAAAAAATGATCGGATAAAAACTAAATCAACCTCTCATTAGTTAGTTTGTAATGGCCGTCCCTTAAGTAGATACCCACATAGGGTAGAAGCCCTTTGTGATGCCATTATTATTATAAGTTTACGGGATGTGCACTGCGACCTGAAGATATATTGTGCCCCGCCTAGGACTTACAGCAATTCTGTAAGTCCTATCTCTGTTAAGAATTTTAGTATTAGGCCCACTTCTAGAGATTTCAACACTTCATTCGGTATTAGATAGTTACCCAGATGTTTCTTCCTGTTTTGCGTGAATTGAGGGCATTATCGCAAACGTGTATTGAGGTTTCTACCTGTCCATCGCAAAACCTACATAAGTCATTTGACAGTATTCTCATGGTTTTAGTTGATAATTTAACTAACAGTGTCTTGTTAAGATGCCTGTTATGATTCTAAGGTTGTTTTTTGTTAGCTTCATACGTTTTAGGTTGTAGTTCCATATTAGTATATTAGTTGAGTGACTTAGTATGTTTTCTTGAGTTTTTCTTCTTCGTCCCTGATTATTGCGAAGAAGGATCTCTTTCCCATTCCACAGAATGGTTCTGGACCGATAAAAGGGGTTTCCGCCAATTTTTGTTTGCTAGCTCGTCTGCTATTTCATTGCCTATTACTCCTGTGTGACCCGGAACCCATAGAATCCAAACCCGATTCAATGACTTCAGCCTATTTAAGCTATCAAGACATTCCCACACCAGTTTGGAGTTCACCTGATATCCTTTTAATGCTTTGATAGCCGCTTGACTGTCGGTTAGGATCGCGATGTTCTGGTTTCGGTAGTTTCGTTTGAGATTGAAGTAGGCGCATCTTTCAATGGCGTATATTTCCGCCTGATAGATACTAGCATACTTACCCATGGATTCCGGCCCATAAATCCCTACTTCTGTACCTTCATCTGTAACCAGATTATCATTTGTTGTTGTATTTTATAGGTTTCACAAATACCTTTCCAAGTTTCTTTATTGCTCCCCTGCAGGAAAACGCGTACCAGTAACAAAATGTTCTAGTTCTGCACCAGTCCTGTTCTAGTGAAAATTGAACTAGTCGTAAAAGTACTAGAGATATACTAGTAAAAGAGGAACCAAATTGGGCTACTATTAAATAAAATACTTTTTAATAAAAGTTTAAACTTTTATCAATAAAAGTTTTGACAAGCCAACTAGGAACCGATCGCGTCACAGAGACTTATTCGGTTCTTTTGTTTTTAGTGGATTTTATGTAATTAAGACAAAATGTTAAAATCTTTGAATTGAATTTAATAAATAAAATTGAGAAATTCAATATTTTTTCTAAAATGCACTAAAGTTACTAATAGTAAAAAAACGAGCAAGTACCTGTAACTCTATCGGTTCCTAGTTTGCTAGTCTAAAAGAAAATTTCGGGGTAAATGTTTTAATAATTCTTGTATCGCCATCATATTTTTCTAGTGATGTGCGATTGTCGATAAAATATAATTTATCGAAAAACTAAAAATGTTAACTTGTAAACATTGAAAGTTTTGTTTGTGATTGTTGTGAAATAGTTTTAAAATATATAAAAATTAATAGCAAGGAGGCTAATTAAACGATAAACCGACATTTATATAACCAATAGAGCGGGTAAAATTGACAGCGAAATAAATGAGGAAGTTGTTTGAAAATTTTCGCAATAAAAAAGTGCTAGAAGAAAATAATGGGCCACCTTGTGCGGCTGCATCAAATTCATCTGCTTCAAAAAGTTCATTTCGAGAATCCCGTAAATCTTTTGAGGAGCTTCTTGTTACTAGCTTAGAACACGGGAAAAAACAAACACTTTTGAGTAGTTACATAATAATAGTCTGTTTCGATTTTTAATGAATATAATTTGTATCAAAAACCGAAAGATTTACAGATTTTAAAAAAGAAAAATGTTAACTACAAAAAAATATGAATCTTCTAATTATGTTATTTTCGAAGTATTAAGCACATATGTATGTATTTATTCGTATTTTTTCGATGTACCAATTTTAAATGTTAATGTTTAAATAATGATATCATATATTTTAATAAAACTATTTTAAATCTCTCTGCAGTAATTATTGTTTAATTTATTAACCAGGGATTTTTTGCGAATTTTGAACTGAAGTTACAAACTAATGATTTTTGTACCAATTTTGAACTAGTTACTTATGGTCCACTAACGTTCAAGTTCGAATATAGTTCAATTTTCTCTAGTTCATAACTAGAGAAAAAGGGATGCGGGCTAATTGCCACCGCGTCATCGCAATGTTAAATTCGCCAGTTGTTTCCATGGGAAAGAGATACAACGCGTACCAGTGGTGGTGAAAAATGAACTAGTGTTTCGCTAGTTCAGAACTAATATTTTCCACTGCAGGGCTATTACTCAAAATAAATTCGAGAAGGTACTCACCTCTTTGTCCGTACTGCTCCACGCAATGGATATGTTTAATAAAAATGCACTTGCCGCTCACATGCACATTCACATTAATATGTTAAAATTTGTTTCGATTCCATTCATTCTCTGTCGATTTTTGTTTCATTCCATTACAGACTATATTTTACTCGATTTGTGTTCACAGAAACACCAGTTTTGAACAAATCGACTAGTGCGGAACAAAACAGAGCGACGTCACGAAAATCGACAATTTGTCACATTTGTTACAGAAACGCACTTCTGATATCCTGTTCTCCAGAAGCCTCGTAAATAGCAGCTATTTTAGCTTGAAACACACTGCAGAGATCAGGTAGCCTAAATGAAATATTAAGGTTTAGGCTTCCAGAGTATACTCCACCACCTACTCTTTCAAGAAGTTTTGAACCATTAGTGTAAATTTGGATGGCTTGAGATGGAAGAGGATCGCCTTGCTCCCATCCGTTTCTTGATACATTGAAATACTTATCAAATACAAGCATTGGTGTGATATAGTCTACTAGATCCGGTATTTTATTGAATACTTAAAGTATAGAAGAGTGTCCTTTATTTCCCGTTCTCTATTGTAATGAGGCCCGCAGTCTAGTAGCTGTATTGGTAGCTAGTTGTTTGCCAAAGATGTCATGATGGTATAACATGGTATCCAACGCCATGGTGACTGTGGTACGCAGAGCACCACTAATGCACAAGGCCTCAGATCGTTAAACTCATGAGAGTATTTTTGAGTTAGTGATTTTATCCAGTGATGGCCACCAGACATATACACCGTAAGTCATAGTAGACCTAATTACGGCCGTATATAGCCAGTGGGTAATTTTAGGCTGCCATTCCCATTTCTTACCAATGTCCTTTTTATATAAGTACAGAGCTATATTAGCCTTTTTGGCCCGCTCTTCGGTATTCGGTTTCCAGTTTAGTTCTCATCTAGAATAATTTCTAAATACTTAGCTCTATCAGAGAATGTTACAGGGGTACCTTTAAGTTTTGGAGGGTCCAAGTCTGGTATTTGATGTTTATTAGTATAGAGCACTAGCACGGTTTTTTTTAATACCATTCTGCATTAATTCTCTAATAACGGTAGGATATTTACTAGAAATGGCTATAGAGAACTCCTCTCTGAAGTGTGCCAATCTTGACTAATCTTTGAGCAAAAGTGACTGCAGGTCGTGCATTAATAATTCTACCCGTAAGCATTTTAGTTATCAATGCTCTCAAAGCAAAATTCACTCTCCAGGCGGAGAAAGAGGTTTGCGGAGGCAACCTCCCACTATGCGACTAAACCAAATGTTATGGTGCATCGTACCCTCTTTGTGAACAATCAAAAATCAATTTGGTTTTTGGGATTTGATGTGACACATTTTCGTCACCAAGTGTATTGTATACGAAAATGTATGGATTTCACTCAATGATTGAATTGCACTTAATTACTATTTCGTTTTTTGTTTTTGTTCTAGCCAATAGAAATGCACCTTGGTTGCGATTACCAATGGTATATCGATCACTTTTATATTCCCAACATTTTTGTATTTATATAATTTATATATATTTATAACTTCGATATTATATACTAGCAACTGCCCGGCATGCATTGCAATGCCACTTAAAAAAAATGTTTGCGGAACTTTCCGGTACTCCCGTTAGTTAGCGGAATTTCCAGGTACTCACCGTTGTATCGATTTTAAGTTACGGAGGTGAAATTATCGGTAATAATCATACAAACTCAGAAACAAAATCTCAAATTTTTAGGAGCAATATTAGCTATGTCATCGTACATCTTCACTTAATTAAACAAATTGTCGACGTAATAAGTGGGCGTAATAGATTTTATATACCCTGTCATTCTTCCACCTTTTTTTTTTAAAGTGGGCGTTAAATTGATCCAACCTCGCCCATTTTTGGTGAAGTTGTAGACAGTGTCTATACAAACTTAGATACCAAATTTCAGATTTAGGAGCAATATTAGCGAAATATTCGATTATTTTAACTGAGGTTTACAAATTGTGGGCGAATAGGTAGGCTTTTAAAATTTTTTTTTGCCCTAAACCATCCTTGGCGTGAGCACAGCAACTTCCCAAAATGTTATCACAATCAGATGAATAGTATAAAAATAGAAAGAAAGATAGATAGAAATTAAGAAAGATAGAATGAAAGAAATATACATTCATTTTTATATATATAGATATGTATAGGGCATCCCAGTAAGAACGCAATTTTTAATTAAAAAAAAAACATTTTTTTCGGGGATCTAAATTATAAAGTAGATTTGTTGCGATAAAGTATGGAATAGAATATCCGGCATATGATCCCGCGGCTTTGATGGCAGAGCCTGACCTTTTTCATGAAATGTTCGCAGATGTGCAGCTCAATCCCACGCGTTGGATCTCGGCCTTGAGCTCAGAAATTGTTTGCGGTTTATTGGCATAGACCTGAGATCTAACAAAACCCCAGAGGAAGAAGTCGCAAGGCGTAAAATCGTAAGATCTCGGTGGTCAGTTGACATCTGTTGCTCCAAAAAATCCATTGTTTCATGCGCGATGTGGCAGGTCGCGTCGTCTTGCTGGAACCTGCAGCGGGAGCCTTACGCCAGATATTCTATTGTATACTAAATCGCAACATTTATACTTTATATTTTTTTTTAAATTGTCAAAACCTCTATTAAGTTTTTATTGAGAGAAGTATACGTAAACAATGAATACAACAAAAAAAAAATAACATGCAAATTCAGAAAGAATAGCGAAGTACTGTAAAAAAAATATTAAGTCAACAAACAAAGTCTAACCTCTGGTTATTTTTTATTTATTTTATTAAATCATAACTAAGTATCAAATTTTTTTAAAACCATTCTTTTATTTTTAGGGCAACACCAACAGCTTGGCTACCATCGACCTCAACCCAGGCTATATCGGTCAGTCTAGTTATAATGCGGTCATTGTATTAATATTAGTGACGTTAAACACCTACTGCGCTCACATTAGTGGATTCACGTATCTTATTCTACATATTTTAAAGCAAGAAAGGAGTAACATCTCATTTTCAAATTCCGAAATCTTAAGTGACCAGGGAAAAGAACGAACAGATCTGCGGTTAGTTCTATCATTATATACTATATCTGTGATGCTGCCGACTGCTGTGTATTTATGCCTTTTGGTGGTGTTCCGCTTTCACCTTTTTATCTATTCAGTATTTTCACCAAAAGTGCTCTACGAGTGCTACAGTGTTGTTGTGTTTTATTTCAATTTTTCTTTAATAAGTCTTTACTTAAAAATATTTTAATCAAAAATATAAAATACAGAAAATGTAAAAAATGTACTGCAATATTTAAAATACATATATAAATAAAAATAAAAAATTTTAATTAAATTATGAACTACACGTTGCTATCGACTCTCAGTGCATAGTGAATATCATCTACGCTGACATTAAGTAATATTTTTTGGAAAATATCATTTCGCGAATGCTCCCCAATAAGCAAACGTTCAGATCCAAGTTTGGAGCAGATTCGCAGAGCACGACCTAAAAAAAACAGAGTTTATTAACCTGGTTGAATGTATAATTTTTTTAAATAAGTAAGTCAAAACTACAAACTGTTTAATTAAAAAGATAAGGTGCTTAAACTGGGAGTGTTTGAGAAAAAAATATTACGCAAGATATATGATTCGGATAGTGTGGAACACTACAGGACACAATGTTATCACAAGCTATACGCTGACATCGACAGATATAAGCGCTTTAAAACACAGTGCCGTAATATGTTTCTAATAAAAACAACCTGAGCTCATACATAAAATATGATCGGAAGAACGCATGAAACTGACTAAAATTGCACAATTTAGTGAATCTAAGCCAAATTTTCGTGCGATTAATCTACTTAACAATGCGTACAACGTATATTTCGTTTCTCTTTGTTTTGGTTTTCGGTTAACTGTTCTAAGTTGCGTGGTTCTTGTTATGCTCACTCAACAACAACTGAGAGAGAGCGATTCAACTGAACGCTCGCTCATTGAGGGTCAGCAGAAGAGCGAAAAAACAAAAGACTCATCGTAAACGGTCTTTTGTCTTTAGTGCCTTTTAAACAAAACTTAGCAACAATTTTAACATATTTATTAGATGTAAACATTAGATTTATTACTTATTCAGTATTAATCTTTACAACTAGTAGCGAATTAACATTTTCTGCACTTAAAGAGCTTCGTCGCTCGCTTAAAATGTAACGAATCCACAAAAGCAAGTGTGATTTACAAGTAGACTGATCATTCGCATATACATACAAATGCAAAAGACTTTTATTTTTTCGCTCGTTGTAAAACGGTCAGCGAATGAGCAGAGCAAAAGGGAAACACGAAATTGGTTTTTGGTTGAGCACAGACCGTTCGTTCAAGAGACACTGGTGAACGGCTCTTGTCTGACTTTTTACGCAAGTGGTGCGCAAAAAACAGTTATTTGGTGACTGCAAGAAACGGTCAACTGTTATTTGCGAGCTCTGATTTTGATTTCTGTTGTTGTTAAAAATATGATTGTATAATTTACTTATACATTCTATGCATATACATACTCTATTTATGTGCTTATGCACGTACTTTAATTAATACATTGAGTATGAATAAGAGAATGATAATAACACTACCCGACAGCCAAAATGATCTGGGTTTACCAATATCCATTTCCTATGTAAAATGGGGCGCTGATTTCGAAAATCATAGCCAAATAAAATTCTGTCACACCGTTTTAGGAGATATCGCCCAGTCATGTTTTTGTTGAATTTCGAAAAGATGGTGTCACGTAACTGCACATACAAATTATATAGCGGCGAATTGCTGGTTCTTGGAACGAAGCAACGATGCGGGACTACGCTTGGTTCCTCATCAGAGAAACGAATGAAAGTTTAATTAAGAGACGAATTAAAAAAAAAATTTGTTTAATACAATTTTTACTTATCTTCTATCTATATATATAAAAATTAATTCTTCTATCTTTCTTTCTTTCTATCTTTCTTTCTTTTTTTGTACCAAATGGGCGTCTAAACCATTCATTCCATTGTGATGAAATTTTGGGGAGTTGCTCTGCTCACGCCAACTTAGGTTTCGGTCAAAGAAAATTTTGCGACGCCCACATATTACTCCCCACAATTTGTAAAACTAAGTAAAAATATTCGATTATTTCGCTAATATTTGTCCTAAAAATCTGAAATTTGGTATCTGAATTTGTATTGGCACTGTCGATAACTTCCCCAAATATGGGCGTGGTTGGATCAATTTAACACACACTTTCAAAAAAAGGGAGGATCATTTTTACGCCTAACACCATTGCTCAGAAACTTGATGTGCTATATAGAAAACATGTAACGGGATGCACCGGGAAGAATAACAGGAAATACAAAATTTGTCACGCCTACTTATTACGCCCTCAATTTATTTAATTAAGTAAAAATATACGATGACATTGCTAATATTGCTCCTAAAAATTTGGGATTTTGTTTCTGAGTTTGTATGCCGATAATTTCACAGCCATAACTCAGAATCGCTACAACGGTGAATACCGAGAAGTTCCGCTAACGGGAGTACCGGGAAGTTCCGTTACTAACGGAAGTACCGGGAAGTTCTGCTACCATTTTTTTAAGTGGCATTGCAACGCATGCCGGGCATTCGCTAGTATACATATAACGATATGATTTTACTTCAATAATCTCGTAATTTTTTTTTAAATACACAACGAACCCGACGTGATGGCGAAAAACTGAAAAACGACATTGTGTTTAAAATAGCCCATTTATATATGAAAACTTTAAAAGTCCTTAACACTTCACAATTTGTCGAACTGTTATATCTGTTCATTTGCATTTTTTATACCTTATGGGGGGGAAAAATTGTAAAACCACTCTTGCAATTTGTGCATCTAAGTCTATTGACCGATTTGTATATGATACGTCGTTTTGTTCGCAATTAAACGTGTTCTGACATAAAAATATAAAACCTGAAAGATTTTTTGCATTTTTGTCAATTAATTAATAATATAATTCCATTTTTTTTTGAAAAAATTAAAAAAAAAAATTGTTAATATTGTTTAATTTAGTTAATTACATGTAAGATGTTGGTCTGACAAAAATATGTTTTTAATATTGATAGACAATTTTATTACCTTTCATTCATTAAAATCGATTAACTCTAACGCAGTTACGTGACACCACCTTTTCAAAATTCAAAAAAAACATGAAATGGGCGATATCTAATAAACGGTGTGACAGAATTTTTTGGGCTATGATTTTCGAAATTAGCGCCTCATTTTACATAGGAATTTCATATCACATTATTCAGATCAGAACTTTTTTTGGAAATTTGTCGGCTAGTGTAATTAATATATAAATATAAATGATGTAGTCGTTTTCCTATCGCCAACATTTAAGGATTTTTTCTTCATTACTGTCTGGGAGTTCTTCTTTAGCTTGGCTTGCAACTGCTCGAGCGCATCAAACGCTATTTCAAATGGTGGTGTTGGATCTTCGTTGACCAAGGACTTGATATGTCCAAGACGATTCGTCCACCGCGCTATATATATATATATATATATATATATATATATATATATATATATATATATATATATATATATATATATATATATATATATATATATATATATATATATATATATATATATATATATATATATATATATATATATATATATATATATATATATATATATATATATATATATATATATGAACATAGTAGTTACCTGGCGAGGGTACAGTAACACCCATAAAAGCCGCGATAGTTTCAATTTGGGTGTAGACGCTCATAAAGAAAGTCTCTTCGACTCCAGTCCTTGTCACTTCGGCAACAACGGCTTGGAGGAAAATCTGCTCTAAATGCGAGCAGTTCTTAATGGATTGCACCTTAGCACTAGCAATCATCTCACAGAGTGCCTGCTGCACATGTAACATATTTACGCATCCAGCTGACGACGGTGCAGCCGCGTTTACAGTTTCATCCCTATGTAAAGTAAAGGAAGCGTCTGCTATTTCTGTCGCACGGCGGCAGATGTCTAAAGCACGACGTGCGTCACCAGAAACAGCTGCAACTTTTCTATAAAATAAGGAAGTAGTAGTTAAGTTACAAATCCCTATTTATTGCTATCAAATTTTTACTAAAAATTAAATAAACTTACCTTGCAACCAACTGCACTGCATCGCTCTTAAAGTAATCAGAGCCCCCGAGACGCGCTGTTACAATATCCTGTAGCTGTTTGTGTGTGTATGGTTGAAATGTAAGACGAGTTAGACCAAGACGGGACGTAACTTTCCCTATGACACAATAAAATTGTTAAAATAAGTATTTGTATATTAAACAACAATAACAATGCAAAAATTAAAGATCGCGATTTTTCTTTTGTGAAAACATTTCTTTTTATAGTGTATTAGCGAATGCCCGGCATGCGTTGCAATGCCACTTAAAAAAAATGGTAGCAGAACTTCCCGGTACTTCTCGGTACTTCCCGGTACTTATCGGTACTCCCGTTAGTTAGCGGTACTTCTCGGTATTCACCGTTGTAACGATTCTGAGTTATGGCTGTAAAATTATCGGCATACAAACTCAGAAACAAAACCCCAAATTTTTAGGAGCAATATTAGCAATGTAATCGTATATTATCACGTAATTAATCAAATTGTGGGCGTAATAAGTGGGCGTGGACAATTTTGTGTATCCTGTTATTTTTCCCTGTGCATCCCGTTACATGTTTTCTATTTAGCACATTAAGTTTCTGAGCAAATGGTGGTAGGCGTAAAAATGATCCACCCTTTTTTGAAAGTGTGCGTTAAATTGATCCAACCTCGCCCATTTTTGGGGAAGTTATCGACAGTGCCAATACAAACTCAGATACCCAATTTCAGATTTTTAGGGACAATATTAGCGAAATAATCGAATATTTTAAGTTAGTTTTACAAATTGTGGGCGTAATATGTGGGCGTGGCAAAATTTTATTTTCCCTAAACCTAAGTTGGCTTGAGCACAGCAACTCCCCAAAATTTCATCACAATCGGATAATTTGTTTAGACGCCAATTTGATACAAAGAAAGATAGAAAGAAAGAAAGAAAGAAAGAAAGAAAGAAAGAAAGAAAGAAAGAAAGAAGAATTCATTTTTATATATATATAATAGCGAATGCCCGGCATGCGTTGCAATGCCACTTAAAAAAACGATAGCAGAACTTTCCGGTACTTCTCGGTACTTCCCGGTACTTCCGATAGTAACGGAACTTCCCAGTACTCCCGTTAGTTAGCAGAACTTCTCGGTATTCACCGTTGTAACGATTCTGAGTTATGGCTGTGAAATTATCGGCATACAAACTTAGAAACAAAATCCCAAATTTTTAGGAGCAATATTAGCAATGTCATCGTATATTTTTACTTAATTAAATAAATTGAGGGCGTAATAAGTGGGCGTGGACAATTTTGTATATCCTGTTATTCTTCCCGGTGTCTCCCGTTACATGTTTTCTATTTAGTACATCAAATTTCTGTGCAAATGGTGGTAGGCGTAAAAATGATCCACCCTTCTTTTGAAAGTGTGCGTTAAATTGATCCAACCACGCCCATTTTTTGGGGAAGTTATCGACAGTGCCAATACAAATTCAGATACAAAATTTCAGATTTTTAGGAGCAATATTAGCCACGTTATCGCATATTTTCAATTTCTTTCAAAGTGGGCGCTAAATTGATCCTACCTCGCCCATTTTTAGGGAAGTTACCGACAGTATCTACAATATATAAACTCAGATACCAATTTTCAGATTTTTGGAGCAATATTATCGAAATAATCGAATAATTTAACTTAGTTTTACAAAATTGTGGGAGTAATAGGTGGGCGAGGCAAAATTTTCTTTGCCCTAAACCTAAGTTGGCGCAAGCACAGCAACTCCCTCAAATTGCATCAAAATCGGATGAATGGTTTAGACGCCCATTTGGTACAAAGAAAGATAGAAAGACAGAAACACAGAAAGAAAGAAAAAAAGAAAGAAAGAAAGAAAGAAAGAAAGATAGAAAGAATTCATTTTTATATATATAGATAAAGATATATATATTACTGCTATTCTTTTGGCTTCAGGAGTAACTGTAACATGAGCACATCATAGTTTAATAGAAGGTAACCATTCTCAAACTACTCAAGTCTTATTTTTTACTGTACTTTTAGGGATTTATTTTACAATTTTACAAGCGTATGAATATATTGAAGCCCCATTCCCTATTGCTGATGCAGTTTATGAGTCAACATTTTTTATACCCACAGGCTTCTACGGGGTTCATGTATTAATTGGAACAACATTTCTATTAATTTGTCTAATTCGTCATTTAAATTTTCATTTTTCTAAAAATCATCATTTTGGGTTCGAAGTAGCTGCTTGATACTGACACTTTGTTGATATTGTTTGACTTTTCCTTTATGTATCAATTTATTGATGAGGAGGGTAATCTTTATTTCTATAGTATAAAAGTATATTTGACTTCCAATCATAAGGTCTATTAATTAATAGTAGAAATAATTTTTTTAATCTTATTAACATCACTTATTTTTAAGTTTTTTTTAAATAAAACAAAAACGGTTTTGGATATCAATGAAATTCTTTATTCCTGTGAAAGTACAAGGTGGCGCAAAAGAAGTCATTCGATGTTGTTTGGCTCTTATTTTTTTTCTAAATAAAAAACTTCGATTCTGTTTTTTGATTATGTTTATTTAGACCTTTAGAATTAATTGTGTTAAGTCGAGAAGATGATATCGGATAAATGGGCGCCGTCACAATTGATTGCCATACGGGCTCGTTTTATGGCATTTTCCATCACTTCGGCGAGAGTTTCGGGCGATAAATTCTCGCATTCGTGTCGGATATTTTCCTTGAGGGCTTCCAAGGTCTCAGGCTTGTTGATGTAAACACGAGACTTAAAAAACCCCTATAAAAAGAAGTCCGGGACCGTTAAATCGGGCGATCTGGCGGGCCAGTGCAAATCGCCAAAACGCGAAATTAAGCGACCCGGAAACGCGGCCTTCAGAATGTCGGTTGTGGCTCGTGCAGTGTGTGCTGTTGCTCCGTCCTGTTGGAACCACATGTCCACCAGTCCTAATTCGTCCAGTTCGGGCAGAAAAAACTCGGTCAACATTGCCCTATAGCGCGCACCGTCCACTGTTGTCGTTTGACCCGCGGCGTTCGGCCTGATGACTCCTCCAGCGTGAACAGCGCACCACGCAGTCACTTTGAGCGGGTGTAATGGTTTCTCGTGCATCACTCGCGGATTTTCGGTTTCCCAGAAGCGATAATTTTGCTTGTTCACGTACCCGCTGAGGTGAAAATGAGCCTCATCGCTCATTATGATTTTTGCCAACACCACAGACGAATTGTTACGCAAGAAAATAGACACAATTATTCCGCGTTCTTGGGGAGTGTATCGCTCCATGGCTTATTCACTTGTATTCTGTATCTGTCTAGTCCAAAAATGTCAAAACAGATTTGACATTGGCGGCCATTTGCAAAAATGAGAGCATCTTCCAATAGGGTGATTAATTTTGCGCCACCCTGTACATTCGATGCCATTATGTATGGAACTCGATTTCATTTGCATGGCCACCACGGGCGCGCTTGCAGAAGCTGAATCCAATTTTCGACGAATTTCAAGCATAAATCGCCCGATACTGCTTCAATTTCACGTTCGATATTCGTACGAAGTTCATCAATCGTCGCTGACTTGTTGGCATAGACCATAGACTTGAAGTAGTCAAACAGGAAATAGTCTAACGGCGTCAAATCGCACGACCGAGGCGGTCAATCGACTGAGCCATTTCGTGAGATAACACGTCTACGAAACATGGTTTCCAATAAATTGATTGTGACATTCGCTGTGTGGCTTGTGGTGCCGTCCTGTTGAAACCACATGTCCTCCAAGTCCATATCATCCAATTGGGGTCAAAAACGGTAGCGGCCCAATGACGCCGCCGGCCCATAAGCCGTAATTTTTTCGGGATGCAATGATGACTCATGGAGTACGTGTGGATTGCTTCCTCACCAATAACGCATATTTTGCTTATTGACGAAGCCATTCAGCCAGAAATGAGCCTCATCCCTGAAGATGATTTTTCGATGAAAATCCGAATCATTCTCAAGTTGTGGCTCAGCCCAATTCACAAACATACGACGCTTCTGGTGGTCAAGCGGCTTCAGTTCTTGCGTCAATTTGATCTTGTAAGGATGTAGGCCAAGATCTTTTCACAAAATTCGCCACAACGACGTCACAGAAATGCCCAACGCTTTAGAACGGCGTGTGAGAGATACATTTGGGCTTTATTGAACTGAAGCCTCAGCGGCAGCAATATTCTCGACACTACGGGCACTTCTTTGTCTCACTGGCACAAGAACATTTTGTACTGTGCCTGTGGATTCAAATTTTTCACTAGACGCTCAATTGTTGATCTGGTAGGACGATTATAGCGACCATAAATTTTATGTAGCTATCTTAAAATTGAGGCCACTGACTCCGAATTTCGGTAGTAAATTTTAATAACTTCGACTCGTTGTTGGCTCGTATATCTTTCATGATGAAATGGCAAACCTTACTGAAGAGAAATGTCAAGAGAGCGGGAAAATATATGGTGTCCCTATCGTTCTACTTTTGTAGCGTATATATATATATATATATTAGGTGTACAAATAATTTTCCGCCGTTTTGAGAAAGATGGCGTGGCACGAGGTTTACGTTGGAATTCGCAGATGGTAACCTACATGAAAATTAGTTTGTTTATTCCAGAACAACATAACCTTATCATGTTATTAAGTTCGCATTAGCATCATATATTTTTCTTCATCTAAAAATGTCTCAATTTGAGCCAACTAAGTGTCATATGCGGGAACTTTTAATTTATTTTTTTAATTTAAAAAAATCTGCTGCTGAGTCGCATCGATTGCTCGTAGAAGCATATAATGAGGATGCTTTGAGTGAGAGAACATGTCGTGAGTGGTTTCAAAAATTTAAAAATGGTGATTTTGATATAAAAGACAAAGATCCAGTGGAAGGCCGAAAATTTACGAGGATGCAGATTTGGGCAAATTATTGGGTGGAGATTCGTCTCAAACACAAAAGGAACTTGCACTTAGTTTAGAAGTCACTCAGCAAGCAGTCTCACATCGTTTAAATATTTTATTTACAAAAAACGGCGGAAACTTATTTGTACACCTAATATATATATATATATATATATATATATATATATATATATATATATATATATATATATATATATATATATATATATATATATATATATATATATATATATATATATATATATATATATAGAATTTTCAGCTGCCTATTTACCATGATACGCTTATTTTCGTACCGATCTAATAATTATATATATATATATATATATATATATAATTATTAGATCGGTACGAAAATAAGCGTATCATGGTAAATAGGCAGCTGAAAATTCTCGTTAGCCTTTCGCCTATTTCTGTTGAAAGTTGAAGTGAAATTAAGAAGCTGCATAGGGACATTAATTATTGTATTTCGGCTTTAAAAAATCAAATCAGTGTTGATATAGATAATTAGAATACTATTTTAGTTTATTTGTGTTCTACCCGATTACCTAGCGTCACACTGTCACTTGTGGAGCAGTCCATCGAAATGAGAACGGAGATTCCAAAGTGGAAAGTTATGGATATTTTTCTTACGCGCAGATTTCAAACTTTAGAAACGGTTCTGGATTTACAAGAAGGGACAGTTTCTAAAGTCTCGAATAGAAGAGTTAATACTTTTTAACTTAATGTGTCGACTTTGTTCATCATAACACACTTTAAAATCATGCCGGAAGTTTTTTGGATCTAAGCCCTGTCGATCGTTTTGGACAGGTTAAAAAAATACAACTCTGTCTCAACTATCTTGCACATTCTCACCAAGTAAAAGATTGCTGGAGTAGTTTTACTTGCTCTAATTGTAAGCAACGGCACCATACTCTTCTGCATCGTGGGTCTTTAGATGATACACCCTCTAGTTCGCAACCCCCTCTTAATGTATCTGGAGGCAGCAATTCTCGCACCACAACCCCTTTTTTAACACGCAAACTCACTCAGTGCAGGTACATTCGGCTCCAGCTGAGGTTGAGACCATTACATCGGCTATTGTTTCCTCTACCAAAAGCGTTCTTTTAGGTACTGCAATGGTGAACATTTGTCACTTGGGGTCCGTTTTTACAGCTAGAGCGTTGATTGACTCTGGCTCGGAAGGGACTTTTATATCCAAGCGTCTGCAAAAATTGCTCAAGCTTCCAGTTAAGCAGGTGAATGCACAAGTTTCGGGTTCAAATAAAGCCATATCAGCGCGTATTCAAAAAATGTGTAATTTCGTTTTAAGTTCACTAATTAATCCCCAGCTAAGAATTGAATCTTTAGCTTTAATAATTCCCACGCTTACTGGAAAGCTTCCCACTAGTTCCCTTGATCTTTCGTTCGGCGACTGTTTCCGTGATGACAATTTTGCCAAAAGTGAACAAGTGAATGTTTTAATCGGTAGATCCATCAATTGTTTTAGAGGGCTTAAAAAAGAATATTTGCGGTTCCTTAATCGCTCAAGAAACTATCTTTGGGTGGATTTTAACTGGTCCCCTTTCAAAGAACAATATTTCTACTTTTTCGACTTGTGGCTCGTTTTTAATGAAATTGCTCTGGATAAACAGATTGAGCGTTTTTGGCAGTTAGAAGGTTTTCCCAAAAAGGTTTTTCAGAGCGAAGAAGACATATACTGTGAGGACTACTATAAGCAAACGACGACTCGAGATATAAGCGGTTGATACGTAGTATCACTTCTTTTTAAACCTCATTTTAATAAAAGTGTTTGCTTGGGACATTCACGTGGTATTGCTTTGAAACAGTTTTTAAGAAATGAAAATATTGTTCTACGCGATCCAGTTTTTAAGACGCAATATGACCAATTGGTGAATGAATATGTGCAACTTGAACACATAAGTAAGGTGCCTGCTCTTACTTTTGAACACGCACCAACTCATTTATTTACCACATCACGCTGTAATCAAGCCTGAAAGCACAACGGAGTTAGTCTTAATGACGCGCTATTAACAGGCTCCGTGCTTCAAGCTGGTTTGATGCTTTTAGTCGTGAAATGGAGATTTATTATATATGTTTTCAATGGAGTCATTGAGAAGATGTATAGACAAATTTTTATTAACAACAAACACACGCCCTATCAACGTATTTTGTTTAGAAATTCACCAAAGGAAGAAGTTCACGATTTTGAATTGAAAACTGTGACTTTCTGTGTTAATTGCGCACCGTAGCTTGCAATTCGAACTCTTCTGCAATTGGCGGAAGATGTGCAAGAAAAATTCCCCTTAGCTTCTGACATTCTTCGTCATATGATGCTTTAGCAGGTGCCCATGAAATTCCTGTCGCAATAGCTTCACGTAATGAGCTAATAGCAGCTCTTGAAACCGCTGGTTTTGCAATGCGCAAGTGGTCGTCAAATCCTGCTGGTCATCTTTTAAAAAAATATTTTTTAAAAATAGAAGATTGATTCAAGCAATGTCAAAACGTACGCTAGAATGCAAAATCTGACACCTTCTATTCTATTACAACTCCATTTAATATACGACAATCTTTTACAAAACGTGAAGTTTTATCAATTATTGTCCGATTGTTTGGCTGGTTAGCACCTATAGTTATATCATATAAAAATAATTTGTATTTTTGGACGGATTCCACCATTGTTCTAGCTTGGTTACAAAAACCACCATATCACTGGACCACATTTATCGGATTTCTAAAATAATGGAAAAAGTAGGAAATTCACATTGATACAAAGTCGATACGAACGATAACCCAGCTGATTTAGTAAGTCGTGGAGTTCCACCGCAAGATCTTGTAGGAAATATGCAAATTTTCTACCAGATTTCTTTGAGCGACAAAATTTTGAAACTTCGGTAGCGGAAAAACAAACTACTGTCTTTTCGTGAATTTTTCCCAATTTGAAGACATTTTGCAGAGATTTTCATCATTTCAACGAGCACTTCGTGTTTATGAAAAAAGTCAAATTAGTTCGAACAGAAGTCTTGCATCATCAAACCCCTTTTTAGATGACGAGAAACTTCTTAGATTCAATGGTAGGATAATTTCAGCTCCAGGATTGTCTTATTATGAGAGACATCCCATAATTCTGCCTTATAATTGCGCTTTTTCTCGTCTGCTTATTAGCTTTTTGCATGATGTTCCTCTACACGGTGGAAATCTATTAATTTTAAATTTAGTAAAAATTCAGTTTTACATCCCTAATGTAAAAACATGCGTTATACAAAGGAAAGCAACACGATCTCAAATCATGGCAGCATTACCTCCTGAACGAGTTACACTTTCTCGTCCATTTTCATGTACTGGCGTCGATTCATGTACTGGCCCCTTCGACATAAAAAATTATACTGGTCGAGCATGCCCAATCACAAAAGGATATGTTTGCATATTTGTTTGTTTTGCGACTAAGGCTATTCACTTGGAAGTGGCCAGAGATTTGTCGACGACAACATTTTTGGCAACATTTTCTCGTTTTGCGGATCGCTGTGACTGTCCTGTAAAAATATTGTCTGATAACGGAATTAATTTTGTAGGTGCCTCGAAAGTTTTAAAACAGGATTTCGTCCGTTTTCTTTGTTCTGCGAAGAATTCAGTGACGTCTCAATATTCGCATCAGAATTTTCGTGAAAATTCATTACGGCTGGGTCTCCACACATGGGTGGATTGTGGGAAGCGGGGGTTAAAAGCTTTAAATTTCATTTTAGGCGGTTTGCTAGCACCATGAGATACACATTTGAGGAGTTTTCCACTATCTTAAATCGTATTGAAGGTTGCCTAAACTCTAGATCTCTGAGCCCACTGTCCGAAAATTCTACAGATATCTCTCCTTTAACTCCAAGCTATTTTTTGATTGGAGGTCCTTTATTAGCACCGACTGAACCTGTAGTGTCAGAAAATTCCCTAACTATTGTTAATATATGGCAAAAGGTGAAGGCGGTATCTCAATTGTTTTGTCGTCGTTGGAAGTCGGAGTACTTAAAGGAGCTGAATAAACGATACAAGTGGAAATTTTCGAAGGATGACATCAAAGTGGACGATTAAGTAGTAGTACGAGACAAAAATCTACCACCAAATGACTGGCGCTTAGGACGAATCGTGAAAGTTTATTTGGGAAAAAAAAGTTCGTGTTGCATATGTACGAACGGAGAGAGGCACTTTTACGCGTGCCATCGTAAAACTAGTCGTTCTCTCACCTTCTTAGAATTAACTTCATTTTTCTCATAATCTATATATTATTTTTTTTATCGTCTTCCGATTTTTAGTAACCACAAGGAAGGGCACCCACTTCGCCTATGTCTGAAGTTCCTGTCGATGACATATGAAGCGCGGTTGAGAACTGTTTTGAGTTGGCGGTACTGCTCGTGTTGCCTGGCCCATAATCATGTTCGCAAGGATTGTCGGAGCAAGGTGGCGATGTGACAGTGATCACCACACTCTCTTGCATGAACCCTCATCTGACCGTTTAAGCGCACATCATCGCGGGACCACAAAAAGACCAAGTTCGTTCTACCGCGGGACCACTCAAGGACCTAGTTCGTTCTACCGTGTGACCACTAAAGGACCTAGTTCGTTCTATCGAGGGACTTCTAATGGACCTAGATCGTCCCAATGTGGGGCACAATCGACGTCGCCTACAGCCGATCGAGTATCCCGCTCTTCTCGGCGATCTTCATAACGAGCGCCTATTTCTTCGTAGCATTCTCCCGTGGTTGGTCCTGATCCGTCACCGCAGCCGCCTATGCCAAAGTATTCTCGCCAGTGGTCACCACCGGTTGGTTCCCGTCAGTCACGACGAGACAAATTCGCGAGCAATTGTGTTGCTGCAGCGGTCTGAGGCACCCAGTTCCAATGGGAGGAGTACGGATTGTTATGCCAAAAAAGTGAAAACCAATTCGACAAGACGTCGAACTGATGCGCCTTCTTCGTCTCATACGTTTCCGAGGGTTCATATGCAGCGGGTCATTAAGCTGCAGTCAACGGCAGTCGTAAAAATCGTAGCTTACCGGAAATTTGATTTTGAACGTGCCCTCGTAGACCAATGTTCGGATGATTCTTCGATTGCGGAGGCTGGTTCGACGGCTATGGTTAAAGACGACCAAGTTAGGATGCAGTGAGGTTTGCATGTTATCTCTGCCGCAAGTCACAATAAAATGTAACAAACTAATCTTAAGCTATTTTTGTTTTAAGTTAATTTTTTGATTTTGAATGCAGTGATGCTGCAAGGCGGGCGGCAATGCTTTTAACTTAAAATTTAGTACATTTTGTTCAATTAAAAAAAAACTGCCATTAAGTTGTTGTTAGTACCATTTTAGTAAATTTGTTGTTTATCACTTGATATTATAACCTTAGAGCCAACGGACGCTGTTAATATATTGGTAATCTATAAATTAATAACAACAATATTCTGTCCCCATAAATCTTTGGTTTTTTTTCTTTTAGTTTTCTGAAATATTTTGGAGCTTCGTCTGCAACCAGCACTAACATTTTCCAGCTGTTTACTACTTTAGTTTACTACTTAGTTTGGATCATCTTCGTTTTGGAAGCTTCCCCCACAAAAGCAGTACTCGATTTTTTAGTATCGAAACTTGGTGTTGCAGTATATGATGACAATATTTAAAACCTCACAACGGAGAGCTCTGCTTTATTATCTTATCAAGCTAATATAATCAAATTAGTTGGTAAAGTACCCAATATGCCACATATATAAGTACACACAAATACATTTCCAGAAGACGAGGGCTAGAATGGACAATTCATCAACTGTTATCAACTGGTTATCAAGATATATATTTTTATTAACAACAAAACGACGGTTAATATAAACTAATTCAAAAATAAAATTTGTGGACTTAATGGATCGTATTATAGGTTTCGTACCGCAGTCGTAGTTTTAACTTGCGAAAATAATTTTTACATCATTGTTTTCGTCAGCGAAACTGCATTATGATAAACAACATATATAATTATTAAACAAATCGGGCCCCATTTTCTGAGGAAATTATATATATGTTTATACTAACTCAAACACAAATTTAAAATTTTCTAAGGGCAATTTAAGTACAGTATAGTGTTTTAAGTTTGCTCAGAAATAAACAAATAAAACACTTTCCAACTCAATTAATTAATAAAAATACATGACAGACAGACAGAGCTCGCTCGGCAGATTATTTTATCATGCTACAGTTAACTTGTTTTTTCAATTAAATTATTTAAAATAAATATAAAGGATTCACATTATTTCTGGAGAAATTTAAATAACTTAACAGTACATTGGTTTTGAAGTACTTTGTGGTTAATAGAATCGATTTATATAAAAAAAAATCACATTATTTCTGGAGAAATTTAAATAACTTAACAGTACATTGCTTCTGAAGTACTTTGTGGTTAATAGAATCGATTTATATAAAAAAAATCTAAAGAATACGCATAAAATTCATAAACCCTATTGGAATTTATTTTTAAAGAACACATGGATTTTTTTTTATTATTTGGTAACAATAGAACCGATTTGCATTTAAAAGTTTTGGAGAACACAATTAGATTCTGGAGAAATTTTAGTGGAAGTAATTTCTGCCAAAAAAGTTCTGATGAAGTCCCAATGGAAGAGATTTCTCAAGGACTTATATATTTGTTAAAACTTTAGTTTCAGTAGATGATCAATCAAACAAATTCAAAAAACCGATCAAAATCTAACTTACCGTTTTTATTTTATATGATTAGAAATAATCTTCGACCATGACTCGCTATTTTATCCAGGAGGTCAAAGTTGTCACAATCTTATTATTGTACTTAATAACTGCACTTTTATTTGGAACAAATATATATTTTTCTTCGTAGTCGTATTTCATTACATTTGTAAGAAACTATTTCGAAATTTTTATGTTTTAATTTTAATTATTTGGGTAGACTTTATCAGGTGCAAGATCTTACCTCTTAAATTGTTCCTCATTTTTGCAAGTATATATTTATAAAGATGAACTGTACTTACCCATCAGTAAACGTTCCGGCAAATCCATGGTATTAGCAATAGTGACCACGACGAGACGAGCTGATGCCTTTGTTGGCCAGTCAAGAAGATTGTATACAACATCCTGCCGCCGATTACAAAGTATATCCAATTCGTCAACTAGCAGCACCGTTGTGATGCGACGTGGTGCTGGAGTAGCGAATCTTTTCTCCAGCAGCAAATGCGCCGAGTCCCATGATACCGTTTTGCCTGTTAACTGTTTGTAGATTTGAACGTACGCCTGACGCGGCTCTGTTAAACGCATGCCGTTAATTTCGAGAAATTCAAAGGCGGGCAATTCATTAGCGCTGGCTCTTTGTTGAAGAGCTCGTATTACACCGCTGACAGTGACTGTCTTGCCAGTACCGGGCACACCCGATACGTACATGCAGCCACCACATTGATCCTGAATTTTTCCTTGCAGAAATGTGTAAATATTTGAAAACTCCTTATCGCGACACGGCAGACTGCTTGGAACTACAGAAACGTGGAGTCGCTCACGCGCCAATTGTAACTCAGATTTATAATTAACAACTGCGGTGGATGCTGCTGCCAAAGACGATTGTCTGTTTTCGATTGTGGCAGATATTTCTCCAGATCGCATTAATTTGAGCTTTTGCGATGGTGTTTGCACAACGTTATTACATTCGATGTTACTTGATGATACCACTTGTAATTTCTTTGGAGGTTGTCGTCCTCGTGTGGGTGTTTTTTTCTGAGCAATGTTGTCGATCTCGTGGTCATCACAGAAATTGTTTCTGATGAAATCTTTTTTTTTTGGTCGTCCCCGTTTTGGCGTAGATATTATTTCATTGTCTTCAAAAATTCGCTTCTCAACAATATTTGACAACTGAATATTGCGCTTTGGTGTTCCTTCAGCTAAAATAAATAAAATAGTATATATTGATGTTAAGGGTTATGCACATAAAATTAGGTTATAAAATACTAGCGAATGCCCGGCATGCGTTGCAATGTCACTTAAAAAAAGTTAGCAGAACTTCCCGGTACTCTCGTTAGTTAGCGGAACTTCCCGGTACTCACAGTTGTAGCGATTCTGAGTTACGGCTGTGAAATTATCGGCAGTAATCAAACAAACTCAGAAACAAAATCCCAAATTTTTAGGAGCAATATTAGCAATGCCATCGTATATTTTCACTTAATTAAACAAATTGTGGGCGTAATAAGAGGGCGTGGGACATTTTTTTTGTTCTGTTAATCTTCCCGGTGCATCCCTTTACATGTTTTCTAGATAGCGCATCAAGTTCCTGACCAATGGTGGTAGGCGTAAAATTGATCCACCCTTTTTTGAAAGTGAGCGTAAAATTGATCTAACCACTCCCATTTTTTGTGGAGTTATAGACAGTGCCAATACAAACTCAGATAAAAAATTTCACATTTTAAGGAGCAGTATTAGCCACGTTATGGTATATTTTCTATTTTTTTCAAAGTGGGCGTTAAATTGATCCAACCTCGCCCATTTTTACAAATTGTGGGGAGTAATATGTGGGCGTGGAAAATTTTTCTTTGCCCTAAACCTAAGTTGGCGTGAGCATAGCAACTTTCCAAATTTTCATCACAATCGGATGAATGGTTAAGGCGCCTATTTGGCACAAAGAAAGAAAGATAGAAAGAAAGAATTCATTTGTATATATATAGATTTACGAGGTGTGCTCAAAAAATAAAGTGACTTTTTGTACCACTATAACTTTCGCGGGCAACATACATTCGATTATAGATTTTTTTTGTTTATAAGAGGCATAACGGACTAGAACTATTTTAATATTTTTTTTTTCCGTATGAAAAGGGATGGTTTGTATTGGAGGGGTAGTAGTTTTGGTCCGATTCTGCCCTTTTTAGAACTTAGCATTCGCTTGGCTCACATACACAAATTTAATTTCGATAGTTCTTAAACTACGGCTGTAATCGCTGGGCAGACGGACAGAAATTAAATCGATTCAGAATCCGACGCTGATCATTTATATAAATACTTTGTCATATCTACCACGCCCCCTTCTGGGCGTTACAAACGGAAGAATAAACTCAATATACCATTTAAAAAGAAAATGTTTGCTTTTGAAAACTGTTAATTCAAGTACTTTCATATTTATATAAATTAAATTTTTGTTTGCGAAGCGACTCGCGTTTTTGCGTCTAATTTTTCAATGTTCTTCTTGGTCGTCATAAGATGGCCCCAAACCAATGCGTTTACTCTTCGTCAATGTTGTTGTTGGGTGTATGCGCATACGTCGACCAAATCACGTTGTCAAAATCATCATGCGACGATCATCGATCGCGCTCTGTTGGTGATAATAAAAATGATGACGTTGTCGAGTTCGACTTTATGATACTGGTATAGTAAAGCTTGCTTTGCAGAGGCGTATCTCGTTTTAATAAATAGGGTTACTAATTGAATGTAGCTACATTCTTAACTTATATATTGATATTTAGTTAGCTAAACTTCCCTTTACTCCCCTATGTAGCGATTCTGAGTTACGGTGGTGGGCGATAAATTGTTTCAATCAAACAAATTGTGGGCGTATTAAGTGGTCGCGGCAGATTTTGTGTACCCTGTTATTACATTCTTATACATGTTTTCTATGTAGCGCATCAAGATCCTAAGCAATGGTGGTAGGCGTACCGAATTTCAGATTTTTTGGAGCAATATTACCGAAATAATAGAATATTTTTACTTAGCTTTATAAATTAATAGGAGGGCATTGTAATTTTTCTAGGCTTGACCACAGCAACTCAAAATTTTATCGCAATCGAATGAATGGTTTAGACGCGCATTGAATACAAAGATAGAAAGTATATAAATTTATATAATATATATAAACTAGCGATTACCAGACATGCGTTGCAATGCCACTTAAAAAAAGTAAAAGTTAACGGAACTTCCCGGTACATCCCGTTAGTTAGCGAAACTTCCTGGTACTCCCCGATACTTAGCGAAACTTTCTGGTACTCACTGTTATAGTGATTCTAATTTACGGCGGTGAAATTATAGGCAGATACCATACAAACTCAGAAAAAAAATTACAAATTTTTAGGAGCAATATTAGCAATATCATCGTATATTTATACTTATTTTGTGGGCGTAATAAATGGGCGTGACATATTTTGTATACCCTGTTATTCTTCCCGGTGCATCCCGTTTCACGTTTTTTTATATAGCGTATCAAGTTCCTGAGAAGTGGTGATAGGCGTAAAATTGATCCAACCTTTTTTTAAAAGTGGGCATTAAATTGATACAACTACACCCATTTTGATGAAGTACAAAATTCCAAATTTTTAGAAGCAATATTAGCAATGTAATCGTATATTTTCCTTTTTTTAAGTGTGCGTTTAATTGATCCAAATCACGCTCATTGTTAGGGAAGTTGACGACAGTGCATATACAAACTCATATACCTAATATCAGATTTTAAGTAGCAATATTAGCAAAATAATCAAATATTTTTACTTAGTTTTACAAATTGTGGGCGTAATAGGAAAGAAAGATACATTTGTTTATATACTAGCGAATTCCCAGCATGCGTTGCAATGCCACTTAGCAGAACTTCCCGGTACTTCCGTTAGTAACGGAAATTCCCGGTACTCCCGTTAGTTAGCAGAACTTCTCGGAACTCACCGTTGTAGCGATTCTGAGTTACGGAGTTACCGACTATTACATATGCACCGAATTGTTAAATATTACAATAAAGTTAGAGTGGTTCATGATTTTAAAAATTTAATAATACATTTTTATATTTTAAATAATATTTTAATTAAAAAAATATATAATAAAAATGTTTAAATCTTGAAACACCCTTAATTTATAAATATTTACCCTAATTAGATTACTCTACTTATTTAAGATCGGGTGTGTACTAAAATATTATATTAAAGAAGTAAGATATTATGTAGTCGGTTAAATTTATATTGTTTAATATCACAATCAAATTTGGTTGGTTCATGATGATATTTAAAAAAAAAATTATATCTTGGACCACCCTAATATTACAAATCATGAACCACCCTAATAAGTTCAATCTACTTATTTAAGAGCGTTTGTGTTCCGAAATAACCTATTAAGCTTTTAAGGGCTTTATTTCATCATATAATTAAAAAATAACAAACGTGGACCACCCTAATCGTTTCCAAAATTTAATCAGTTGTTTTCAAGCACAACATAAATTTTTGTACAACCCAATATCTCATATGGTTCTCAATATATAGGGTTAACAAGAAAACAGTATTTCTTGTAATAGTGGGCGTGCTCATGGGCGGATTGGCTCCAAAATCCAATAAGTTCGTCTAGGTCACCAGTACACAAAATTCCTGCTCAAAATATATATATATATATATATATATATATATATATATATATATATATATATATATATATATATATATATATATATATATATATATATATATATATATATATATATATATATATATATTAGGTGTACAAATAAGTTTCCGCCGTTTTGAGAAAGATGGCGTGGCACGAAGTTTACGTTGAAATTCGCAGATGGTAACCTACTTGAAAATTAGTTTGTTTATTCCAGAACAACATAACCTTATCATGTTATTAAGTTCGCATTAGCATCATATATTTTTCTTCATCTAAAAATGTCTCAATTTGAGCCAACTAAGTGTCATTTGCGGGAACTTTTAATTTATTTTTTTTATTTAAAAAAATCTGCTGCTGAGTCGCATCGATTGCTCGTAGAAGCATATAATGAAGATGCTTTGAGTGAGAGAACATGTCGTGAGTGGTTTCAAAATTTAAAAAAGGTGATTTTGACATAAAAGACAAGGATCGCAGTGGAAGGCCGAAAATTTACGAGGATGCAGATTTGGAGAAATTATTGGGTGAAGATTCGTCTCAAACACAAAAGGAACTTGCACTTAGTTTAGAAGTCACTCAGATAGCAGTCTCACATCGTTTAAAATCGTTTAAATATTATTTTATTAACAAAAAACGGCGGAAACTTATTTGTACACCTAATATATAAGTAGATTGAACTAATTAGGGTGGTTCATGATTTGTAATATTAGGGTGGTCCAAGATATATATTTTTTTTAATATTACAGCCAATTTTGGACAATTTTGTATATCCTGTTATTCTTCCCGGTGCATCAAGTTCCTGAGCAATGATGGTAGGCGTAAAATTGATCCACCCTGTTTTTCAAAGTGGGCGTTAAATTGATCCAATCTCGCCCATTTTTGGGGAAGTTATCGACAGTGTATATACAAACTCAGATACCCAATTTTCAGATTTTTGGAGCAATATTATCGAAATAATCGAATATTTTAACTTAGTTTTACAAAATTGTGGGAATAATAGGTGGGCGAGGCAAAATTTTCATTGCCCTAAATCTAAGTTGGCGTGAACACAACAACTCCCCAAAATTTCATCACAATCGCATGAATGGTTTAGACGCCCATTTTGTACAAAGATAGGAAGAAAGAAAGAAAGAAAGATGAATTCAAATTATATATATATATATATATATATATATATATATATATATATATATATATATATATATATATATATATATATATATATATATATATATATATATATATATATATATATATATATATATATATATATATATATATATATATTTGAGCAGGAATTTTGTGTACTGGTGACCTAGACGAACTTATTGGATTTTGGAGCCAATCCGCCCATGAGCACGCCCACTATTACAAGAAATACTGTTTTCTTGTTAACCCTATATATTGAGAACCATATGAGATATTGGGTTGTACAAAAATTTATGTTGTGCTTGAAAACAACTGATTAAATTTTGGAAACGATTAGGGTGGTCCACGTTTGTTATTTTTTAATTATATGATGAAATAAAGCCCTTAAAAGCTTAATAGGTTATTTCGGAACACAAACGCTCTTAAATAAGTAGATTGAACTTATTAGGGTGGTTCATGATTTGTAATATTAGGGTGGTCCAAGATATAATTTTTTTTTTAAATATCATCATGAACCAACCAAATTTGATTGTGATATTAAACAATATAAATTTAACCGACTACATAATATCTTACTTCTTTAATATAATATTTTAGTACACACCCGATCTTAAATAAGTAGAGTAATCTAATTAGGGTAAATATTTATAAATTAAGGGTGTTTCAAGATTTAAACATTTTTATTATATATTTTTTTAATTAAAATATTATTTAAAATATAAAAATGTATTATTAAATTTTTAAAATCATGAACCACTCTAACTTTATTGTAATATTTAACAATTCGGTGCATATGTAATAGTCGGTAACTCCGTAACTCAGAATCGCTACAACGGTGAGTTCCGAGAAGTTCTGCTAACTAACGGGAGTACCGGGAATTTCCGTTACTAACGGAAGTACCGGGAAGTTCTGCTAAGTGGCATTGCAACGCATGCTGGGAATTCGCTAGTATATAAACAAATGTATCTTTCTTTCCTATTACGCCCACAATTTGTAAAACTAAGTAAAAATATTTGATTATTTTGCTAATATTGCTACTTAAAATCTGATATTAGGTATATGAGTTTGTATATGCACTGTCGTCAACTTCCCTAACAATGAGCGTGATTTGGATCAATTAAACGCACACTTAAAAAAAGGAAAATATACGATTACATTGCTAATATTGCTTCTAAAAATTTGGAATTTTGTACTTCATCAAAATGGGTGTAGTTGTATCAATTTAATGCCCACTTTTAAAAAAAGGTTGGATCAATTTTACGCCTATCACCACTTCTCAGGAACTTGATACGCTATATAAAAAAACGTGAAACGGGATGCACCGGGAAGAATAACAGGGTATACAAAATATGTCACGCCCATTTATTACGCCCACAAAATAAGTATAAATATACGATGATATTGCTAATATTGCTCCTAAAAATTTGTAATTTTTTTTCTGAGTTTGTATGATATCTGCCTATAATTTCACCGCCGTAAATTAGAATCACTATAACAGTGAGTACCAGAAAGTTTCGCTAAGTATCGGGGAGTACCAGGAAGTTTCGCTAACTAACGGGATGTACCGGGAAGTTCCGTTAACTTTTACTTTTTTTAAGTGGCATTGCAACGCATGTCTGGTAATCGCTAGTTTATATATATTATATAAATTTATATACTTTCTATCTTTGTATTCAATGCGCGTCTAAACCATTCATTCGATTGCGATAAAATTTTGAGTTGCTGTGGTCAAGCCTAGAAAAATTACAATGCCCTCCTATTAATTTATAAAGCTAAGTAAAAATATTCTATTATTTCGGTAATATTGCTCCAAAAAATCTGAAATTCGGTACGCCTACCACCATTGCTTAGGATCTTGATGCGCTACATAGAAAACATGTATAAGAATGTAATAACAGGGTACACAAAATCTGCCGCGACCACTTAATACGCCCACAATTTGTTTGATTGAAACAATTTATCGCCCACCACCGTAGCTCAGAATCGCTACATAGGGGAGTAAAGGGAAGTTTAGCTAACTAAATATCAATATATAAGTTAAGAATGTAGCTACATTCAATTAGTAACCCTATTTATTAAAACGAGATACGCCTCTGCAAAGCAAGCTTTACTATACCAGTATCATAAAGTCGAACTCGACAACGTCATCATTTTTATTATCACCAACAGAGCGCGATCGATGATCGTCGCATGATGATTTTGACAACGTGATTTGGTCGACGTATGCGCATACACCCAACAACAACATTGACGAAGAGTAAACGCATTGGTTTGGGGCCATCTTATGACGACCAAGAATAACATTGAAAAATTAGACGCAAAAACGCGAGTCGCTTCGCAAACAAAAATTTAATTTATATAAATATGAAAGTACTTGAATTAACAGTTTTCAAAAGCAAACATTTTCTTTTTAAATGGTATATTGAGTTTATTCTTCCGTTTGTAACGCCCAGAAGGAGGCGTGGTAGATATGACAAAGTATTTATATAAATGATCAGCGTCGGATTCTGAATCGATTTAATTTCTGTCCGTCTGCCCAGCGATTACAGCCGTAGTTTAAGAACTATCGAAATTAAATTTGTGTATGTGAGCCAAGCGAATGCTAAGTTCTAAAAAGGGCAGAATCGGACCAAAACTACTATATATATATATATATATATATATATATATATATATATATATATATATATATATATATATATATATATATATAGATGATATAAGATCAGTTTGGACTTATCTGCCCAAAGGATATTACGCCATTTTGATATTAGCCAGTTCAAATGACTTTTGACAATATGTCTTTGATTAAGTAATGGCACCTTTAGTGGGCTTCGCGCATACAGATTTTCATTCAATAGTCGTCGTCGAATGGTTACATCGCTGATCCCCAACTTCAGCTCCGCTTTTATAATCCTAGAGGATGCAAAAGGATTTGCTTTGCTGAAGCGCACTATGAGTCGGTCCTCTAAATTTGTAGTTTTGCGTATGGCACCACGTTTTTCGAGCTTCAGTTCATAATTTATGGAATTGCATACCATCTTGGCAGAACATTTTAAAAAACATTGTATTTCTTTATATGTTTTCCCCTTCTTTTTTAGATCAAGGATCAATAAATGTTTTCCTTGAAGCAGTGAGTGTATTGTCATATAAATTATAATAATCAACTTAATCAAACTCACAATTCACAAATTTGAAAATTTTTTGGGAACATTTCGTGGAAGAAAATTAAAAACTGCTATTTCAGTGAACAGCCAAAAATTTGTGGACGCGTGTAAAAATATCAAGAAAGCACAAAAACTTAGCGAATCTAATGGGGTTTTTTGCTTATTTCTTATCTCTATATTTAATTTAACAAAACCAATATGTAAACGATTAACTAATGAAAAGGAATATGCAAAAAAACATTAATATATTTTCGCTTGTGTGGCACTGGTATTTCAATGAACACAGCTGTATATATACAGACAGATGGCAGATATATATATATATATATATATATATATATATATATATATATATATATATATATATATATATATATATATATATATATATATATATCTGCCATCTGTCTGTATATATACAGCCTCTTCCGACTTTTTCAGGACAACCCAAAGAATGGAAAACGTTTGCAAAATCGTTTATAAGTGATACGACGAAGTTCGAGTATTCTGCCCTCCACAATATTATGCACCTACACGAGAAAAAAACACGTGCACGTGAGAAGGTAGAATTACTCTTATCTAATTCCGCGAACGTGATGTCAATTATTGCAATACTGAAGGAAACGTTTGAATGATCAGAACATCTAATCAAGAGACAAGTAGAGAATGTTGACTTCTACGCTACTAAGCATCCCCCAAGGCCACCAAGCCAATTAATGTTTTGCGCGTAATCAATGTGAGGTGGACTCGTGCTTCCAAATTTATAATCAACTACTGAATAGTACGGCTATCGGACGCCAAGCCGCCGCAGAGTCGACGACACCAGCATAGCTAACGCGCAGTAGCGCCAGAACTATAGCGAGTATAGTATATGTTATTTTAGATTTAGCAACATAATTAATTTTTAAATTCATTTCATTAAATGTGGGCGAAGTATGTGGGGTGGCAGATTTCATATGGCCTATCCTTTTTATCAGACCCATCTTGCTATATGTTCCATTTTTAAAGGAACAAACAAAAATAAATAAATAAATACAATTTCCTTTACAACATTAGCAAGGGTTTTTTTTTCTGGAAAAGAAAACTTATTATGAGGTTAAAAATTTAATATTTTAAGTGAGACAGGGAGTTAACGGAACCAAATAAAATATTTATACAGCTTTTGCAAAAGCTCTTGATGGTGTTCAATACTTAGTTATCTTCGTAAGCTTGAACTTATAGGTTTTCATTCTCACATTAATATTTGATTTTACGATGGTTGTAAAATTTAAACAGTATTTTAAATTCGAATGAATTTATAAAAAAGTTTAGTGTCCTAAGGTATGGATGGAGGTATGATGCTGGTGGTCAGCAACAAAGTAGATAAAAGTTGAAATTTATAAGTACCTAGGATCGAACAAAGAATTAAAATAAACCACATTTCAATTAAATAAAACCCCCTAAAATAAGGCTAAATAAAGTAACAAAAACTTTACTTATTACAAAAAAATCTAGAAATGACTGTTAACATGTTTGTTATACCTTTAAAAACACATTCACCTGGTATCATAAAATAGTCAAACTAAATTGATAAAAAAAGTTACACTGAAAGAATAAATATACAAGTACATAGAAATAAAGAAGGCATAAAAAGATTACTTACTTTGTACATTTTTACTTTATGTTGAATTGTTTTGTTTAAAAATATTAATTTGTTTTTATATTTCAAAATTAAAATTGTGTACTTTTACTTTATAAAAATTATTCAAAGAAGAAACATTGTTTTTCTTTATTTAATATAAATTATCCACAAATACCATGATCAAAAAATAAAATTTCATTTAAGTTATTAAAGTGCCCCACCGCTAACTTTCTCACAATAATTTAATTATACAATATTAACACATTTATGCTCAGAATTTCCATTTTAAGTGTACATTTGAAATCGAAACATTTTAATATAGCAATCTTAGTAAAAACGCAAAAATCTATACCTTTCCATACCCAAGGCATGCATATTTGACATAACCATTTTCAATCGCAATCGCTTACATTACTTAAATAATTTTTATAATTAAAACAAATTTTTACGTATCTACGGGTACGTAAACGAGTTGATATTACTGCATCAAGGCACTTAAGCGGGTTTAAATAATTGTCTTGAGTTACTTAAGCACTAGTATAAATAACTATCTTGAGGTACTTAAGAGGGATTTTTATAAGTGCCTAGCCCGCTTAAGTACGCACAAACCTCTGCATTTTAGGTAAAGGCACTTAATAATAATACTATACTTGTAAATATTGAATAGGAAATTTAATGTTAGCAAACATTGTTACTTGAAAAGACTAAATAAAGGAATAAACAAGACTTGCTTAAAAAATTTTATATACGACATTCTTCGAATGTATCTACGCTATATTCCTCTTAGAATAAATTTAACATAGATATTAGATAAATTTTTACAAATATTTGAAAAATTACTTACGCATTCGATTTGTGCCTGACTTAAGAATGCTTTTGCGACGATTAGTGGTGGAGGGAGTATGATTCTCAGTTAAAGCGTTATTTGTCTCTTTAGACTTCTTTGATGGCGTGTGATAAATTTCGTTCAAGTAGGTGTTGTTATCAGAATTTGCGATGCGTTTTCGCAAATTTTTGTCAACTGCCAAAGGATCCTCATCAACGGATGCAAGTCTGGTCGATCGCCGCCTGTAAAATATATGCGAGCAGACGGAGTGAAATGTAGTGCAAACTTAATAAACATCTCCCTAAATGCGGTCTTGTAAGCATAAACATAAACGAAATTATAAGATTTAAAAACAAATGAAACTTTTAAACAGGTTTTTAATGCGAGTATTTTTCTTTGTTCGTCCTTATTTTTCGTTAAAAAATATTGCGACAAGTTTCATCCTTGAGAAAAGCCGTTAAGTGGGCGAAATCGAGGTTTTAACTGGGCACGGTCAAAAACTATTTCTTCAAATAATATGAGAATGGGTCTATAATTGTGGTCTATAATCATTCCAAGAATTTTGTAAAAATTATTTTGTGGGCGCAGGTGGGCATGGTCAAACTGTTTTCTAAATAAACAAAATTTGGTTGATTGTGTACTTTTTCTTGAAAATGGCTCTAACGATTTTGATGAAACTTGCCAGTTTGCCGTTATTTGGTACAATAATAATATTGCGACCTCGGGAAAAGTTGCAAAGTGGAAATTAATTCTTATCGTATAAAATAAGAACAGTAAGTCAAAATTTGATCTTTTTTTTAATGTGGTTGATTGATCATTTACTGGAAATAAAGTTTTAAAAAATCTATAAATTCTTTCATTGGGATTCCTACAGAAAATAAGCGCGTAAACTTTTTTAAGCAAATCGGTTCTTTTGGCATTTAATAACAAAAAACATGTACTCCTCAAAAATTACTTCCACAAGGATTTCTCCAGAACCTAAGCAGGTTTTCCAGAACTTATAAATGCAAATCGGTTTTTTTGCCACTAAATAACAACAAAATCCATGTGCTCTTTAAAATATGTCTTCCACTAGAATTTCTCCAGAACCTAAGTGCGTTTTCCAGAACTTATAAATGTAAATCGGTTCTTTTGCCACTGAATAACAAAAAAATCCATGTGCTCATTAAAAAATTTCTTCCAGCAGTATTTTTCCAGAACCTAAGCGAATTTTCCAGAACTTATAAATGCCAATCGGTTATATTTTTTTTATTTATTCATTTTTAATACAAAAAGCTTAATTATTAATACAGCATTTCAGCGAGCAACTATATATAAAAACAATATTTATAAACTTAAATCTATGATTTTATGGTTATAATAGCTTCCCTAACTAATAAATTATTGGTAATATTAAAATTGTTTTTTCATTGCATAAACAAGCCCCTTAAACCGTCAGTATAAGTATGTGTAAAACCTCCGTAAGTAGAAATATATTTGGAATACGATTATAAATCATTAATGAGCACTAACGAACAACAACATCCATGTGCTCTTCAAAAAAAGTTTCCACTAGGATTTTTCCAGAACCTAAGCGTGTTTTCCAGAACTTATAAATACAAATCGGTTATATTGACACTAACGAACCACAAAATCGACGTGCTCTTCAAAAAAAGTTTCCACTAGGATTTCTCCAGAACATTAACGTATTTTCCAGATCTTATAAATGCAAATCAATTAAATTAGCACTAACGAACAATAAAATCTATGTGCTCTTCAAAAATTGTTTCCTCTAGGATTTCTTCAGAACATAAGCGTATTCTCCAGAATTTTTAAATGCAAATCGGTTCTATTGGTACTAAATAAAAACAAACCCCATGTGCTCTTCAAAAATAAAATCCATTGGGGTTTATGAATATTTATGCGTGTTCTTCAGAAATGGTTTATATAAATCAGTTCTAGTGGTACAAAGGTACCACAAAACCAATGTACTCTTCAGATATTTACATTTTTTTTTTAAATAATAAATATTAAAAAACAATTTAACTGTAGCATGATTAAATAATCTGCCGAGTAAGCTCGGTCTCCCAGGTACTAGCATATATGTGCTACAAGAGCACATTTCTTTTCATTTCATGTCGACAATAATTCTCTTACTAGTTTAAAAAAAAAAAAACAAAACAATAATTATTTCTGATCTTACCGTCAGAAGTGGCTCATATCTAATTACACTAGTTTATATCCAATTCCTATGCAAAATCGGTAGTTGAATCTCGAAATTCAAAATTTTTTTTTACATGAAAAGATTTTGAGATACAAGGTATCTTACATGGTTGACAGACTAATTGTATTTTTAATTAATTATTTAAAAAAATTATATGATGGATTTACATACGTTGGTTTTGGAGAAATTTTAATAATTGAAGAGTACATGGGTTTTGTAGTACATTTGTGCCAATACAACTGATTTATATAAATAAGTTCTGAAGAACTCATAGTTTCTGGAAAAATCTCAGTGGAAGTTTTTCTTGAAGGGCACACAGTTTTTGTTGTTATTTAGTGCCAACAGAACTTATTTGCATAAAGAACGCGCTTATGTTCTGAAATATTCCCAATAGAAGAAATTTCTTAAAGAAATTATAGATTTGATAAAATTTTAGTTCCAGTGGATGATCATTAAACCAAATGGATTAAACTCCGATTCACTGCTTTTATTTTATGGGCACAGAAAATTTCGACCTTCATACTTTCACCAGTTTTGCAGGAGGTCAAACTTGTCGCAATTGGATCAAAAATCAAACCCTGTTTGCTAAAAAATTTTTGAGGATGCCCAAACACGCCCGCAAAATTTTTTCGTTAAATTTCTTGCTGGGTCTTACCGACTAAAATAAATGCACCACAGTGTTATATATCATAATAAAATTAGGGTGATTCATGATTTAACAAATTTTATTAAATATTTAATTTAATAAAAAAAATATATTTAAACAAAATTTAAATCTTGAACCACCCTAATTTTATAAATCTTGAAGCACCCTAATTACATTACTCTACTTATTTAAGGTCGTTTGTGTACCAAAATAGGGCTTTATAAAACCATAAAAAAATAACAAAGTAATCGTTTCCAAAATTTAATCAGTTGTTCCCAGGCATAACAGAAAAATGTGTACAAAGTTTCAACCCAATATCTCTAATGGTTCTCAAGATGTCGTTTTAACAAGAAATCAGTATTTTATGTAAAACTGGGCGCGGTCATAGGCGGATTAACTTCAAAATTTAATTAGTTCTAACGAGGTATAAAAGCAAACAATGTACAAAATATCAGTTTAATACCTCTAACAGTTCTCTATCGCCTTAAGAAAAAATGACAACATAGACATACGTACATTGGCTAGATGGACAAAGTTTTTGATTCTGAGCAAGAATATATCTATAATATAATGTTGTGTACCGGATCCATAATGCACTGGGTATGTTTTGGTAGATGTAAAGGTAGATGTAAAGATGTGTGCATTAGATTACGTGAACATTTTAAAGACGGTTATATGTTACCATTTGCGGAAGAGGAAATGCCTTTAAAATGGGAGTTTATCCAAGGCATTCCTCGAAACTGGTGATGTGGTTCTGCGACAAAAAAATTACAAGTTATGGACTGGCCTTCGTAGTCACCCGACCTTAATCCCATAGAACATCTATGAGGGACCTTAAAGAGGAAATAATTGGTGAGTTTAGATCACGAAATAAGCAGCAACTTTGGGAAAAAGTAAAAAAAAAGAGTGGTACTCTATACCACTGGAAATCTGCAAAAATATTGTAAAATTAATGAATCGTAGATGCTAGGAAGTAATTTCGGTGGATCCACTTAATAATAATTTTATTCAAGTATAATTTAATTTTATATAATAAGACTAGTTTTCGAATAACGATTTTGTATTTATTATTTTTTCCCAACACCTTTTTATAAAATGAAGAGATTTTTTTTCAGTTATATTTCTCTGTTATCTCTTTAATGTTTAGTTTGACTTTTTAGTTTGGTTCTATTTACTAATGGCATTAATATTTCTTTTAAAAAGATTTAAAATAATAATCTTAAAATAAAAAAAAAATTTGTTTTGTTTTTATTATTTTTTCCACCACTGTCTATATTTATCTTGAGAATTTCTTTACGCTGGACATTGGAAAAACCAGTACCACTGGTACATAAAAAACCGCATTTAAACATGAACATTTCCATTTTATTTCAAAAATAGTTTTTGACTGTGCCGATTTTGCCCACATGTCAAATATTTTCGAGGATGAAACATGTCGCATTGATATTTTCTTGTCAATTACCACCAAACTGAAAATGTTTATCAAAATCGCTAGTCGATCTTAAGATACTGGACACAAATGCACATATATCGTTATGAAGGGTTTCTCAATAAGAGCGCTACAAAAGTTTTTTTAAATAAAACAAAAACGGTTTTGGATATCAATGAAATTCCTTATTCCTGTGAAAGTACATTCGATGCCATTATGTATGGAACTCGATTTCATTTACATGGCCACCATGGGCACACTTGCAGAAGTCTAGACGCTGAATCCAATTTTCGACATAAGCATAAATCGGCCGATACTGCTGCAATTTCACGTTCGATATTTGTACGAAGTTCATCAATCGTCGCTGGCTTGTTGGCATAGACCATAGACTTGACGTAGCCACAGGAGATAACACGTCTACCAAACATGGTTTCCAATAAATTGATTGTGACATTCGCTGTGTGGCTTGTGGTGCCGTCCTGTTGGAACCACATGTCCTCCAAGTCCATATCATCCAATTGGGGTCAAAAACGGTAGCGGCCCAATGACGCCGCCGGCCCATAAACCGTAATTTTTTCGGGATGCAATGATGACTCATGGAGTACGTGTGGATTGCTGCCTCACCAATAACGCATATTTTGCTTATTGACGAAGCCATTCAGCCAGAAATGAGCCTCATCGCTGAAGATGATTTTTCGATGAAAATCCGAATCATTCTCAAGTTGTTGCTCAGCCCAATTCACAAACATACGACGCTTCTGGTGGTCAAGCGTCTTCAGTTCTTGCGTCAATTTGATCTTGTAAGGATGTAGGCCAAGATCTTTTCACAAAATTCGCCACAACGACGTCACAGAGATACCCAACGCTTGAGAACGTGAGACGTGTGAGAGACACATTTGGGCTTTCTTGAACTGAAGCCTCAGCGGCAGCAATATTCTCGACACAGTGGGCACTTCTTTGTCTCACTGGCACGGGAACATTTTGTACTGTGCCTGTGGATTCAAATTTTTCCACTAGACGCTCAATTGTTGATCTGGTAGGACGATTATGACCATAAATTGGACTTAGCGTTCTTAAAGTTGAGGCCACTGACTCCGAATTTCGGTAGTAAATTTTAATAAGTTCGACTCGTTGGCTCGTATGATGAAATGGCAAACCTTACTGAAAAGAAATGTCAAGAGAGCGGGAAAAAATATGGCGTCGTTTGCTGTCTCTATCGATCTACTTTTGTAGCGTCCCGTTTGAAAAAACCTTTACATAACTGCAGCAAAAACTATTGTATTTCAGTCTAGTACATTTCTTTATATTTAATTTAGGTGAAACAAAAGTATATTATTTATTTCCTACGCTTTTTTTATGACTTGTTGATTTAAATATATTTCAAAGTCAAAATTGTTTTCCGTATCGGACATTGGAACATCAATTTCTTTATTTACCACCTCTTTACTTTCAACAGAGATCAGTAAGCACGGATTTCAGTATTTTTTTTACTTGATAACGAATTTTCATTGTTGGACTACCTTATGAAATCTTTTCCCATGCTAGTCTGATTCACTCGGCAACTACCGTTCAAAATAGTTCATATGTTAAAAAATATGTATTTTAAGTGACGTGTAAATCGCAATTTTCTTGAAATTTGCCTGCTATTTTCCTACCAAAAAGATTCTTATTACTTCCTTGATACAATTCCAAGCAATTTTTTTGTTCGAATCTAGCACTCAAAACATCAAACGAGGTGATGGGAGAGTTTTTGATTTTTAGTGAACTATAGTAAAATTTGAACCATTTATAGGTTAAAACAGAAATTTCTTAAAAAAAGTAAAAAAAAAACATAAATTAATCATACCAAAGCAAAGTTGAAACATTGAAGGCGCGTCAAAAAAATTATGAAAACCAAATACCTATATTCATATTTTTGGCAGCTCACCAGAGAGAGTAGTTTGATTTGGTGGGTGCGAGCTGTTCGACGATTTCTTGAAAGTCCCTTTGAGATTTCAACTTTTTTGAAGGCTTCGGGTAATGTCGCGAAGATCTTTTTTCAGAGTACGAGACCTATGATTCTGCCATTCGCGGCGTATTTACCTTTTCTTTTTTATTAAATCCTATATGTCCTTTGGTGTGCTTTTTTATATGTGTAAGTTAAACTTTTTGTTAATGAGCCGGGAGTTGCAGCGGTAGCTGCTTGTGTAAGCAGAAAAGTGAAATTTTTTACCGCTATATTATTTTGGTCTTTCGTTTTAAGTGACACATTAGGGTTTATGTTTGAGCTTATATGCTCCAGTGCTCCTTTAGTTCCTTTTTGTGCAGCTCTAATGGAATGGAGTGGTCAGTTTTCGAAAAAAGATATTCTTACTTTAAAAAACAAAATGGGAAAAAAAACCAAGAAAAAGGATCAAAACAAATATTTGTTCGACATTTTTAAATATTTTTTAAAACAAACTCCCAAAAAAAAAGGGCAAAAGTACCCACAAAAACAATTTTATCGAAAACACAAATAAAAAATAAAAATACAAAATTATCTTTGGCGGATTTGTAACTAATTACCTCATATTAAAAAATGTACACTGCTCAAAATAAAAAAAAACAACAAAATTTGCAGCACCTTATAGAGGACAGCTAGCAGACAGAAAAAAATTAAAACAAATCCAAAAAAAAGTGCGCAAAACCAAAACAAATCTTATAAAAAATTTTATGCAATACAAAAAATACACGAAAAGTATTTTGCATTAAATATTCACAAAATTTGTGTTCGCGTCTTTCAATTTGTTTGCTGCTGTTGCTGTTGGGCCGTCTGTCCACTTACTCCAAAAAAAAGTGTCTGTCCAAGCGCAGGTGCACTTTGTTGATTCGTGCCTATGCGTGTTGTTGTTGTCTCACACTAAATTTTTATACGTCGAAATGCTTCGGCCTGCTTTGTTTTTTATGCGTTCTGTCTGAGTTGACAAAACCAAAACACAAAAAAGTAAGTAGGTACCTTAGCACGTATAAAAAAAACAATAACAAAGACGAGCGCGGGGGTGTAAATAAATGTAGTTTGTAGCTACCGAAAAAAAAAAAAAATATGTAGAAGGGCAAGAAAGGAAAAAAAGAGTTCCACTTGAAAAGCAATAACAATTGCAACAAAAGAACGAACAGTTTTTGTTGCAATGTAATTTTTAAGTGCAAAAAATTTAGCTCTAGCCGCGATGTCACTAAACAAAATGTAACACACCTGGTATTTTTAAAATCCAAACATTAAAGCGCTCCAAAGGGTTTCCAAAAATTTTCCAAATTAGCGAGACTTTACTGCAGATCCGGTTCGAAGGACCAATAAAAAATCGAGTGCTGGGATTGTCTTCCAAGTTGAAGTTATCAAAAAATCAAAAAGGACGTCCGTGCTGCTTTTCTTCCAAATCAAAACTGTTATTTAAAAAAAAAAATACATAAAAATGGCACTTTCGATCAAAAGTGACACATTCAATTAAACATTTTTTGGGGAGTTGCTGTGCTCACGTTTTGGTTTAGGGCAAAGAAAATTTTGCAACGCCCACATATTACGCCCACAATTTGTAAAACTAAGTTAAAATATTTGATTATTTCGCTAATATTGTCCCTGAAAATCTAAAATTGGGTATCTAAGTTTGTATAAACACTGTCGATAACTTCCCCAAAAATGGGGGAGGTTGGATCAATTTAACGCCCACTTTGAAAAAAAGGGTGGATTAATTTTACGCCTACCATCATTGCTCAGGAACTTGATGCGATATATAAAAAACATGTAACGGGATGCACCGAGAAGAATAACAGGATATACAAAATCTGCCACGCCCACTTATTACGCCCACATTTTGTTTAAGTGAAAATATACGATGACATTGCTAATATTGCTCCTAAAAATTTGAGATTTTGTTTCTGAGTATAACTGACGATAATTTCACCGCCGTAACTTAGAATCGCAACAACAGTGAGGACCGGGAAGTTTCGCTAACGGGGAGTACCGGGAAGATCTGCTAAATAAAATATTAAGTGGCATTGCAACGCATGCCGGGCATAAAATATAAAATCGGGCATAAAATATAAAATCTTTATAAATAGGTGCCGAAAATAATAGAAAAAAAAAAATTGTTATGTTTTTCTAAAAATTCATGAGTTACATTTTATTTGTGACTTGCGGTTACAAAAAAAATAATTCAGGAAACTTTGTCAAAAAGAAACAAATCCAAAAAGAAACTTAATCACAAACAAAATGAATTAGAGTGCAGCCAAAAACAAACTATAGCCGAAAATAGTGCTCTGCCCCAACGGTTGTCCCAGTGTACCACCAATCACTTCATTGAGAACTATTTCTGCATACACGTCGAAACCAAGAACAAGATCCACTGGCGCAGAAAGAAAAAAATCGGGGTCCGCGAGTACAATCCCTAGGTAATTTTCGCGGATGCGACAGTCAACAGATTGGATAGGTGTAAGCTTCGAAAGATTAGGCGTCACATGGACAAGCGCTTCAACGGTCCTGTTAAGGTCTAAATTCGATCGCATAGACAGCATGCATACCTCATTATCTCCCATCCTTGTCGTCCGCAAGTTCAGGCGTTAAAGCAACTTTTTTGAAACACACGAAGAATCTGCGCATTGATCGATGAGCGCACGCATTTTGTGGAATTTTCCATCGATGACCACCTTGACAATCGCGGTAGGCTGCAGCTTAATGACACACTGCAGAAGGAGAGTAGGCGCGTGATTACGCCAAACGTCGTAAAGCTTATTTATATTTTCTACAAATTTGAAATTGTATTTTTTTTATGCATATTTACAGTTGGCACTTCGGCCACTGTAAATATCAATTTTTCGAAAATTTGTTGTTCTTTTTTATTACGGCTTTTGTTTTGCCGCTTGATTAAGAGATCTGACTCTTATCGGCACCACAATGTTTACGCCAAACGTCGTAAAGCTTATTTTTATTTTCTACAAATTTGAAATTGTTTTTTTTTTCTTATTTTTTCTTAATTGGAACTTCCTGCGCCGGTGCCCCCTCGAGCTGTGGCTTCTTGTTTTGTTTTGGATGTTTTGGAGATCCACTCAAGCCACCGCATTTTAGAAATGATAGACTTTATGAAATTTACCACACCCACAATTAGTCTATAATTAAGTGAATAAATGCGAATATTTCCCTAATATTATCCCTAAATACATAAAATTCAGTAGTTGAGTTGGTTTGGTCACAGCCGACTGCACTATAAAGTGGGCGTGGTTGAATTAAATTAATTTCCACCGACAAGCTCAGGAACATGATGCACAATTATGATATAATTTGGTGCATAGTAACTATATCCCAGATGGACCAGATTGAATTTATCCAATCGAAATTCAGGAATCGTTAGATTTACTATTCCCCTGGCTACTGATAATATATAGAAGCATTCTGGATCTTAATCACATTCCCAAATTGTGGAAACAGGAAAGGGTATTTTTTATACCAACGGCAGGAAAATGCTCACATGTTCATCCTAAGGATCTTAGACCAATTAGTCTTTTCTCTTTTTTGTTGAAAATTCTAGAAAGGTTAATAGATCTCTATTTCAGGCAGAAACTGGTAATTAAACCATTATCGCATAGTCAACACGCCTACTTAAAGGGTAAATCTGTGGATACCGCACTCCACTCCTTAGTTTATATTATAGAGATCTTTACAATTGAGAGAATTTACCATGCCTCTAACTACATTGAACCTTACGCCATTAAAAATGCATTGGCTGATCTTGGAGTGAATTTAACTTTGAGAGCACTAATATCTCAAATGCTCACAGGTATAATTATTAATGCACGACTTGGAGCCACCTCTTCTCAAAGATCAGTCAAGAGGGGAACACCTTAGGGTGGAGTCCTCTCTCTCTCTTATGGAACCTGGCAGTAAACACACTTCTAGTAAACCTGGAGAGGGCAGGATGCAGAGTGATTGCGTATGCTTATGATGTTGCTATAGCCATCTCTAGTAAATATCCTTCCGTAAATAAAATTGTCTTCATATTCTTTCTAGCTGGGCCACAGGATGTGGATTAAATGTAAACCCTCAGAAGACTGAGCTAGTGCTTTTTACAAATAAACATCGAATACAAGACTTGGAACCTCAAAAACTTAAGGACACCCGTCTAACATTCTCTGATAGAGCTAAGTATTTAGGGATTATTCTAGATAGGAAGCTAAACTGGAAACCGAATATCGAGGAGCGGGCCAAAAAGGCTAATATAGCTCTGTACTCTTGTAAAAAGGCCATAGGTAAGAAATGGGGATGGCAGCCTAAAATTACCCACTGGCTCTATACGGCCGTAATTAGGCCTATTATGACTTACGGTGTATCTGTCTGGTGGCCATCACTGGATAAAATCACTAACTCAAAAATACTCTCAAGAGTTCAACGATCTGCGGCATTGTGTATTAGTGGTGCTTTGCGTTCCACACCCACCATGGCGCTGGATACCATGTTCTACCTGCTACCCATTGACATCTTTGGCAAACAACTAGCTGCCAATACAGCTACTACACTGCGGGCCTCATTATAATGGAGAACGGGAAATAATGGGCACTCATCTATACTACAAGTATTCAACAAAATACCGGTATATAAGTATTTTAATGTATCCATCCCTTCAAGAAACGAATGGGAGCAAGGCGATCCTCTTTCAACTAAAGCCATCCAAATGTACACTGATGGTTCAAAACTTCTTGAAAGAGTAAGGGGTGGAGTCTACTCTGAAAGCCTAAATTTCAATATTTAATTTAGGCTACCTGACTACTGCAGTGTATTTCAAGCCGAAATAGCCGCTATCCACGAGGCAACTTCTTGGCTTCTGGAGAACAGGATATCAGGTATCGAAATACTTATTCTATCAGACAGTCAAGCTGCTCTGAGAGCCCTGGATTCAGTTCAAATATCATCAAAAACTCAGCTGTTGCAAATCTCTCAATGAGATTGCGGAGCAGCTACAAATCCATCTATGCTGGGTTCCCGGACATAGGGACATTCAAGGGAACTGTAAAGCTGATGAACTCGCCAGAAAGGGTACAACAAAATAAATTCTACACATCAACAAGGAATATGGTATTCCTCTTTCAACATGTAAACTCCTAATCAGAGAAACCTCTATCAGAGAAACTAACTCCAGATGGATGGGGAGCAGTACATGCAACATCTCGCGTATGATATGGTCAAAACTGAATCAAAAACGCTCAATCGATCTAATCTCCCTAAGTAGGTCTCAAATTAGCATATAACAGGACAGTGGTACTCATGCAAGAAGACTAGGTATCTTCTCAAATGACTTCTATAGAAGCTGAAGAGATGAAGAGGAGGAAGAAACTATAATACACCTTCTTTGTACATGCCCCAATTTAGACAACAAACGATATATACATCTAGGGAAGCACTTCTTCGTAGGTCTAGTAGATATATCTAAATCGAGTATTATATTATTCTTCAGTTTATAAATAGTACATGATGGTTCAGTTAGCGGTATAACTGGAATACCGCAGGGCATCACAAAGGGCTCCAAGCCTAAGTGTGTCTTCTTATAAGAGACGCCATTACCAACTAACTATATCCCAAACCAACAAACTATATCCGACCAGAAAGTGCTACTACAATTTTAGTTTCATATAATGTAATTACCTTGGAGGTTACAGTTGCGAAACTTGGTTAAGGGGAATAAGTTTGGCATTAAAATTTGGAGTAAAATTTCCAAATTAACCACATATTCATACCAGAGAACTGCATTGAGTATGATCCGGCTCGATCATCCTTGCTGAATTTTATTCACAACTCAATACCCCTCTTCGCAACAACAAGTGATCGAGTTTTGTTAACGAAACGAAACGAGTTCTTACAATAGGAATGATTGCTCTGCTTACGAAGCAATGTTCATTTCTTGCTTCAGGTATGTTGATGATGCATGATTGAACCGAATCGACAATCGGCCCAAACGAATATGAAAACTCAAATTTCGTACAAGTTGCGAATGAATAGATTGTGAGAGCAAATTTTGGGCAAGAGCACGAGAGGTTCGGGTAGCTCGGGTTGAATCGAGCCGCCCGAACATGATCGATCAAACAGCATCATTGTGAGCAGCCTGATTGAGAGCAGCGTTATCGATAATTATTTGTTGCTCAACCGAAACGTTCGATCGAAAACAATCATGTATGAAATAGTCAAGAGTGATTCGAACTGAATGTTCGCTTCGACACACGCTAACGATCATTCCGGTTTGCTGAAGCAAAGTTATTGCTCATACAAATTCTGAGTCAATGATCGGGTGTACTCGAAAAATTACTACCCGTTGCAGTTCTCTGATTCATACCAATACAATTCCAGAAAAATGGGCAAGGCTGGAAGGTTTGTTAATCTTAATCAACTAATAAATTGAAATTAAACTTGATTTTTAAAAAACACGATCATCGCCCGATACTTTAAGCTAGTATATATATATATATATATATATATATATATATATATATATATATATATATATATATATATATATATATATATATATATATATATATATATATATATATATATATATATATATATATATACAAACATATTTACAAAAACATTTGGCTCGTTTAATGGAATTTGATGAACTATTACATAAAAGTTAATAATATTCAATATCTTAAAATTATGCTCATATCAAGCAATTTGGGCACAACTTATTAATTTATAGAGACATTTTTCACACACACAACTTTTCATGTTTTTTTCGCCAAAATAAAATAAAAAAGTGCAAAAATAATATTGTACCTTAGAGCGTTACTTTTTTCTATACAATACAAAAAGTTTTTCAGAATCTTGCTTTAGAATAGTACCTGGGAGACCGAGCTCGCTCACCAGATTATTGAATCATGCTATAGTTAAATTGTTTTTCAAATTTTATCATTTAAAAAAAAAATTTTAACATCTGAAGAGTACATAGGCTTTGTGGTACCTTTGTTCCAATAGAACTAATTTAAATAAAAATATTCTGAACAACACGCATAAATATTCATAAATCCCAATGGATTTTATTTTTGAAGAGCACATGGGGTTTGTTTTTATTTAGTACCAATAGAACCGATTTGCATTTAAAAGTTCTGGAGAATACGCTTAGGTTCTGGAGAAATACTACTGGAAGACATTTTTTAAAGAGCACATGGATTTTATTGTAATTTAGTGGCAAAAAAACCGATTTGCATTTATAAGTTCTGGAAAAAACGCTTAGGTTCTGGAGAAATCCTTGTGGAAGTAATTTTTGAGGAGTACATGTTTTTTGTTGTTATTAAATGCCAAAAGAACCGATTTGCTCAAAAAAGTTTACGAGCTTATTTTCTGGAGGAATCCCAATGGAAGAATTTATAGATTTTTTAAAACTTTATTTCCAGTAAATGATCAATCAACCACATTTAAAAAAGGATCAAATTTTGACATACTGTTCTTATTTTATACGATAAGAATTAATTTCCACTTTGCAACTTTTCCCGAGGTCGCAATCTAATTATTGTTCCAAATCAAAATCGTTAGAGAAGAAAAGAAAAAGTACACAGTAAATCCAAATCTTGTTTTTTTTAAAACTGTTTGAAAATGCCCACTTAAGCCCACAAAAGAATTTTTACAAAATTAAAGACCACAAGCAAAAAACCCCATAAAACGATAAAAAAAAAATGGTATGTAGGTGTATGGTGACAAAATCTACCACGTCACAAAAAGTGGGCGTGGTTGGATCAATTTAACGCCCACTGTCGTAAGTCTGGAACGCGATGGTCTACAATGATAAAACTTGATATGTAGGTGTATGGTGACGAAATCTACTACCTTACAAAAAGTAGGCGTGGTTGGATCAATTGCACGCTCACCGTTGTAGCTCAGAAACGTGATATTGTACGATGATTAACTTTAGTGAAAGTGTTTGGGAACTATATCTACCATCTCACCAAAACTGGGGTCTATTTAACACCTACCGCCATAGCTCAGGAACGTGATGCACTACTATGAAGAAATTTGGTTCATAGTAACTAAATCTGGTCGGAAAGTGCTATTAAAATTTTAGTTACATACAAATGCGAATACCGGGGAGGTTAACTGCAACAGTTGCGAAACTCAGTTTAGAGGTAATGGTGATAATATTTACAAACACACAACGGGGAGTAACGGGAAGTTCTGCATACAAATTTGGTATAAAATTACCAATTTAACCAGATATTCATACAAATATAATTGCAAAAATGGTGGGCGAGAAATACACTAAGACTTGATTGCCGGGTAATTTAAGCTATTTGTTTTATATTTGAGATATTAATTAACTTTGCTTGTTATTATAATTATGCTGTGACCAGCCATTTGTACGACTTAAGGCGCCAGGGACAAGACTGGATATTGTCACTCTTAATAATACATTTTAAACTTTGAGAGGATTTGATATAAAATTTATTAATTTTGTTATTGAAAAATTATTAATATTTTAAGTCAGATTAAGTGATTTAGTTTTGAAAATTTTGGTTACAAAATGTTAATTTTTTTTGGAGTATTTTAATATACTCGTATATAATTGAACCGGACGTAGTTGAGTCAATTTAACGCTCACCGTCGTAACTCTAAAACGAGTAACGCTATAATAATAAAAACTTGTTGTAGAGAACTATGGTGAATATAATCAATATGCTAAAACGACTATTATACTTTGCTCGGAAGGTACACAGGTTATATCAAAGTAGCAAATTTGCCTAACGATCCGCTGAATGTGAGCGACTTAGGGTAGATCTACTTGGTGTTAGTGAAGTAAGATGGAAAGGCAGTGGTGAAATCCATACTAATAGTATAAAGGGAGGTGTATTTCTTTCTTTATTTATTTTCGTTCCGTTTTTACGAACTTTTTTTTTTTAATGTGGCATTGCAACGCATGCCGGGCATTCGCTAGTATGCAATAATAAGGGAGGTAAATTTCTTTATTCTGGCATGTGTGGTGATAATAATCCACACATTAGAGGAGTTGAAGTGTGTTTAAACAAAACAGTAAAAAATATTTGATGTCATGAAAAGCGATATCGGAGCGACTAATTACAGTGCGTCTAAAAGCGAAACATAGAAATTTAACTGTGGTGCAGTGTTACGCACCCACTGAAGAAGCCGATTGTGCAGAAAAGGATGGGAGATTTTAATTCTCAAATTGGCTCATCTAACGTCATATTTATGTTATGCCTTAACCACGGCTTAAAGATCGGTTGTTCTTTGTTCCCGCACAAAAGAAGCCATAAAATTACTTGGAATTCCCCAACGGGTGTTACAACGACCCAAATTGACCACATTTGCGTATCCTGCGAATGGGCCAACATACTATACGACGTTCGCAACAAAAGAAGCGGAGAAATCGGCAGTGATCTTAATATGATGTTCGCAGAACTTCGTTTGCGATTGCATCCTAAGCAACACTATATGCGGAAGCAAACTTTTGACGTAGCCAAACTTCATAACCATACTACGAAAGCCGCCTTTGCAGACAAACTCGCTGAAGCTGGTAGCACAAACTGTAGCAACGCTGATGACATGTGGTTAGACTTAAAAATACAATGCATAATGTTTGCAAAGAGGTCTTTGGATATAGACGAGTAGATATGAAGGAATTGTTATCTTCAGAGTTCTGGTCGCTCGTTAAAACCAGAATTTTAGGAGAAATAAACGCATCCCGTAGTCAGATACTACGCAATGAATACAAGATGACAAATGAAATTAAACGACAAGTCAAGTATGACAAACAAAAACACTTTGAATATTTTGCACTCTGGAGATACTGTGCAGCTTCCTACTTCAAGAGGACAAAATTCTAATAGGTCAATTGAATGTATAAATACCAAAAAAAGGCGATAAGAAAAACTGCTGCAACTGGAGAGGCATTCCCTATTTCTAGTGGTCAATAAAATTTACGAAAATAATTTTGGCACGCATTGTTGAGCCTCTTAATAACTTATTTCGAGCTAATCAAGCCGTGATTCGTTCCGGTAGGTCTTGTATTGATCATATATGTAAGTACCATCCGTATTCTAATTGAGCAATCTGTTGAGTTGAATGCAAGTTTATATCTCACCTTCGTGGACTTTGAGATAACGTTTGATGAGTTGAGCCGTGAACATACATGGAATGCTCTTGTCTCTAGAGGTATCCCGTATAATAAAAAGCAGTTACGAGGGGGCTACCTGCAAGGTACTTCACAGGGGAGTCCTTAGTGATGCATTTCCAACTACAAGCGGTGTCAGGCAAGGATACGCACTCTCACCACTTATATTTATTACTTCGCTGGACGCCGTCCTGGAAACACTCGATCTGCAGAAAAATGGAATTAACTGAGGTCTTCATAATAAGATGCGAGACTTAGAATATGCTGATGACGTGGTTTTCATTTCGAATAGACACAGCGACATGCAGTCATAAATGACGAATGTGGGCATTGCTTGCGAGAAAGTACATATGTCTAAAAACTAACATCTCTAAAACTAAATCCTTGAGAATCAACGTTCACAATTCTTCGCAGGTCATTATTAGGGGAACAATTGGAATATTTAGGCAGTATTGTTTCAATTAATAGTGGTACAGTAGCTGACGTTAACAACAGATTGAAGAAGGCAAGATACGCGTAATCTTAAAACTTTTTGGAGAGCTAATGGAATACAAGTTGCCACAAAAATCAAGTTTTTCAATGCGTTTGTAAAAACAGTGTTGTTATATGTCTGCGAATCTTGGATTTTATCGGCTGCAGTGTAACACAAACTTCAGACTTTCGTTAACAGATGTCTTCGGCAATTCTTGAGAATCTGGTGGCCAAGGACTATTAGTAACGAACTTTTGTGGAGTAAAACACAACAACACACTATTCAAAGTGACATCATGTATAAGAAATGTCGATGGCTAGATCATTCACTCTGCAAACCTGTTAATGAGATAGCACACGCTGCGTTGGACTGGAATCTGCAATGATGAAAAAACCGTGGACGTCCCAGAATGACATGGAGGAGAACAGATACGAGCAAAACAGGCAAAATATTCAGCGAATTGAGTGCAATAGCGTGAAATAATTGGCAACTCTTTGTAAATAGACTAAGCTCATAAATTTTAATAATAATAATAATACTTTGCTCGCACTTACAGAATAGTATTCTGATGGTTGAGATAGCTGAAGCTAAATGGATAACACAAATTGATTCTCTTCTCTTAATTATCTGTTCACACAAAGATATGCAACGAGTCTCTTTTTCTTTACCTTTTTATTGTTCATTTAAATATCAGTACAGATGACTTGCACTTTTAAGATTGATAAATCCTATTTTAAAGACCATTATGGGAAAAACATTTTTTATAAGTGCACAATGTATTTATTTTCACATTTTCAGTACTTTTCAAGTATAGATGAATAATAAAATAAAAACTATTAATTGTGATGTTCACTGAAATAGCAGTGTTAACAAAAAATATTGAAAAATTCAAAATAACTCAATAACATTTTGGTTATATCTTAATACTTAGATGTGTATTTGTTATTGGCTACAGTCTCGCACCTACACCATGGATTCGACCTAGCCCGGCAACGCTTAAGGGAAATCTGCGCCCATGCTTTTAAACAAGCTGCCAAAGCTGTGGTTTAAAAGACAGGGATTGCTTTGAGACATAGCGATTAATGTCCTCAATAAGTTTTCTATAGTGTTGAGATCCGGGACTAATTCGGGCGCAAAAAAATTAATTCTTCTATCTTTCTTTGTACCATATGCGCGTATAAACCATTCATCCATTGCAATAAAATTTTGGGGAGTTGCTGTGCTCACGCCAAGGATAGTTTTGATTGAAAAAAATTTCGCACGCCCAACTATTACGCCAACAATTTGTAAAACTAAGTAAAAATATTCAATTATTTCGCTAATATTACTCCTAAAAATCTGAAATTCGATATCTGAGTTTGTATAGGCACTATCGACAACTTTTCCAAATGCCACGCCCACTTATTACGCCCACTTTGTTAAATTAAGTGAAAATATATGACATTGCTAATATTGCTGAGATTTTGTTTTTGAGTTTGTATGGTTACTGCCGATATAGAATCGCAGAATCGCCATATCAATTCCGCTTACTAACGAGGAGTACCGGGAAGTTCCGCTAAATTTTATTTTTTTAAGAGGCATTGCAACGCATGCGGGGCATTCGCTAGTAGAAAATAAGAATTAGTAAAGCTGATTTCGATATTTAAATTTAAATGAAGGGTTAGAAAGTTTAAAATTTATTTGCAAGCTATGCGTAGATTTTGATGTTTTTAAAAAAAAAATTAATGTTAACAACAAAACGGTAAAAGTATTTATATTAAAAAAATTGTATCAATGATACAACAAATAAAAAAATGTTTTTCTTTGCTATTTGTATAAATTATGTTTTACTCTTAAATAAATTTTTCTCTACGATCAATAACACTAGCTGGCCATGACATTAAATCGATTTTTTCTTGGCTAAATCAATTTTTAGCCAATTTGCTGGTGTATTTTGGATGCTTCCATTTTAAGGGCATATCCTAACTGGCATATGGCAGCATAACGTTCCTTAATATATTCACGTACACATTTTGGTCCATGTTCCCATCGATCATATGTATTGGGCCCATTCCAACATTTTAAGAATACCGTACTTAACTGTTTTGACCGTATAATTTAGAAGATACTTTGGGGGTCGACGGACATACTGTCTAGAACCTGCAGAACCAAACAAGACCAGTTCATTCATGCGTAGGTCCTCCAATTTTGTAGTTTTACGTATGGCACCACGTTTTTCGGGCTTCAGTTCATAATTTATAGCATTGCATGCCACCTTGGCAGAACACTTTGTATTTCTTTATATGTTTTTTCCTTCTTTCTAAACTCAACGATTAAATGCTTTTATATCTTGGAGCAGTGGAGTCCTCTACTTCCCAATACAATTTAAATTTTTCCATTGCTTTAGTTCACAAATTTGTAAATTTTTTCGGCACTTTTCGTTGAAGAAAAAATGCTATTTTAGTGAACAGACAAAGATTTGTGGACTTGCGCAAAAATATCAAGAAAGCACAAAAACATAACAAATATAACGAATTTTTTGCTTTTTTCTTAAATCTATATTCCATTTTACAAAACCAATATGCAAGCGATCAATTAACAAAAAGGAGTATGCAAAAAAACCGTTATATATTTTCGCTTCTGTTGCACTGCTATTTTAATGAACACAGCGGTACAATTACAGCTTTGTTCATTTGGTTTATGAAAAATTATAACTCAATAACTTAGTAAAGATATAAAATTACAGCTTGGTTTAATTTGTTTTAAGAAAATTACAGCAAAATGGAAGAAAATTATGTTTTATATTTTTTTAAGGATTCAAAAAATTTTCAGGTGTTTGTTTGTTTTTAAAAAAATATTAACTAAATTATTTACTAAAAAGATAATTAGTTCATACATTTATTAATTAAACCCAATTTATTTAATGCTTTATAATAAAAAAGGTTCAATAAAACTATAATGATTTTTTATAACTTACCGTTCCGAGAGACGTAATTTTATTTTCATTTCGTTGGCTGGCGACTGTGACTCGCTCGGCGTCGTTCTTACAATTGAATAGTTAAGATAATCAGAATCGGCGGTATTGTCCGCCCGTGACTCATTCTCGCCTAGACTCAGATTAAGATTACGACGTGCAGTCGACGCACGCGATGTTGGCGTAACTTTAATATTTTGTACCACTAAAGGGGATTTGCAGAGATAATTTACGGTTATATCCGCTGTTCGATTACTAATGCCACTGCTTGGCGTCGATTGTTTTTTTGCTGAGACGCGTACAACGCTACGTCCACCAACGATTTTAAATGGTGATACTTTACTTTCGCCGGTAGGAGTAACGACGGCTGTTAAATCAACGTCGATAAACTCAACTGCGCTAGCACCAACAATAGATGCGCGCCGACGCATTTTAATATTCGATCGTGGCTTGGGCGTTGTTTTGAGTTCGGATTTTTTTGAGCTACACGGTTTTTGCGGTGTAAAATTAATGTCGTTGTTTTCAGTTTCTAAAAAGCTGCTCCTACGGCTCGTTCGTTTTGGACTGTTTACTTTAGATTCATCGTGGACAAATTCCAACGGTACCAGACGATACGACTTTTTCACCTTTAATGATATAGGATTTTATTTTGTGTGCAAAATGATTGAAAAAATAAAAAATACAAAACTAGATGTACTACTTTTTTCACTAGTCGCCCTATTTGACCGCCTATCTACCTAAATAGATAATTTTCCGTTTATATTATATTAAAAATAAGAATGGCTGTCATTCTATTATCTTTTATCAATATCTAACCTACTATTGTCAAAATATCTTTACATAATATACATTTGTTTACATTATTTCTTAGCCAATTTTAAAATGGAAAATTGGCGTTTACGTTAACGCATTTTGTCTTTTGTGGTATATGCTGATTACCAAAAGTAGCTTAAGTCAAAACAATTTTTATTTTACAATATTTGGAACAAGTAAAGCGTGCTCCGTTGACTCCGATTTTAATTTTGGATCAGTATAATTGAGGTGTTAAATAAAAGGTATTAAAGAGTTCTTCAAAACCTTATATTATTTTTTGTGATATCTTTATGTTTTTTGAGATATAAGCATTTACATTTTTTTTTTTGGAATTTCCGCTTTCAAGGGTTAATTTCTCGTAAAAATGCGTTATAATGACCCGATTTTAATAAAATAGGGCTAAAGCTCCATCAATTACCTTTTATTTGGTATACAAGTCTTATCTTACTCCTTATTTTTGCGATAAATTCTAATTTAAATACCGGAAAATTAAAAAAAAAACTTTTAAGTAAGGCCTTAAGACCGAGCCCGATTCAACAGAAGTCACCCTACAGTTTTCTGCGTGGCCGGCCTACGGCCGGAACATTACAATTGTTACCCTTAAGTAGAACCTTAAGTCCGGGCCCGAATCAACAGTAATCACCCTACAGTTTTCTGCGTGGACGGCCAGCGGCCGGAAAATTAAAAAATCAACCCAGTACGGCCTTAAGTCCGGGCCCGAATCAACAGTAGTTACCCTACAGTGTTCTGCGTGGCCGGCCTACGGCCGGAAAATTTACAGAATAACCCTTTATTAGGGCCTTAAGTCCGGGCCCGAATCAACAGTAGTCACCCTACAGTTTTCCTGTGTAAAATCGATAATTTTTTTATATTCTAGAATAAAAGTAAGTACCAATTAAGGTTAAAATCCTTATTTATCGAAAAAATTAGAAGTTAGGTAAGATGTGTAGTATATCAAATGAAAGGTAATTGATGGAGCTTTAGCTCTATTTTATCACAATCGTGTCATAATAACGCATTTTTACGAGAAATTAACTCTTGAAAGCAAAAATTCAAAAAAAAAAAATGTAAATGCTTATATCTCAAAAACTTTTAAAGATATCACAAAAAATAATATAAAGTTTTGAAGAACTCTTTAATACCTTTTATTTATTTTATACTGATCCATACAAAACTCAGCGAGTATTTCAAATTATAAAAAAACGTAATTTTCAACTTTAAAGCTTCACCGCCCCATGCCACGCCTTTCCTATCACTTTCTTTTACACTAAAAAATTCAGCTCTTTCGGCCACATATCTGATAAAAAAAAAATAAAATCGGAGTCAACGGAGCACGCTTAACTTAAGCCCAATATTTTTTTATGGCAATAAAGATTTTTATCTATACATATAAAAATGAATTATTATATATTTCTATCTTTCTTTGTACCATATGCGCGTATAAACCATTCATCCATTGCAATAACATTTTGGGGAGTTGCTGTGCTCACGCAAAGGATAGTTTTGATCGAAAATATAACTTACCACGCCTACAATTTGTAAAACTAAGTAAAAATATTCGATTATTTCACTAATATTGCTCCTAAAAATCTGAAATTTAGTATCCAAGTTTATATAGGCACTTTCTATAACATGTAAAACATGTAACGAGATGCACCGGGAAGAATAACAGGATATACAAAATCTGACACGCCCACTTATTACGCAAACAATTTGTTTAATTAAGTGAAAATATACGAAGACATTGCTAATATTGCTCCTAAAAATTTGAGATTTTTTTCTGAGTTTGTATGCCGATAATTTCACCGTCGTAACTCAGAATCGCTACAACGGTGAGTAGCGGGAAGTTTCGCTAACTAACGGGAGTACTGAGAAGTTCCGTTATTAACGAGAGTGCCGGGAAGTTCTGCTAACATTTTTATACCATTCGCCACGTGTAAGTGCACGTACCGAATGGTATATTGAGTTTGTTCTTCCGTTTGTTACGCTCAGAAGGGGGCGTGGTAGGTATAACGAAGTATATATATAAATGATCAATGGTCGGGTTCTGAGTCGATTCAACGATATTCGTCCGTTTGTCTGTCCGTCCGTCCGTCTGTCTGTCCCAGCGATAACAGCCGTAGTTTAAGAGCTATCGTGCTGCAATTTGGTATGCGAGCTCCTATTCACCATGCCGAGGCTAAATTCGAAGATGGGCAAGATCGGATCAAAGCTTATACACTTATACTTATACCTCCCATACAAACCACCCCTTTTCATACGAAAAAAAATTGATTAAAATAGTTCCAGTGCAGATATCCAGTTCAAATTCGATAGTTTTCACTTTAGTAGTAACACAAAACTGCTCACAAAAAATGGTCGTGATCGGATAAGAATCACGCCCACCTCTCATACAAACCACTCCTTTCCATTCGGAAAAAAAATTATTAAAAATAGCTACAGCGTAGATAACCAGTTCAAATTCGGTATTTAACACTTTGGTAGTAACACAAAACTACTTACCAAAAAAAGGCGTAATCGGATAAAAACACCGCCCACTTATAATAGTGACATGTAGCACTTATGTGCTAAAAAAGCACATTTTTGGTGTCACTGAAATGGCGAATGGTATATGAGCTTCGGCATATCCGAAGATAATTCTCTTATTAGTTTTTAAGTGGCATTGCAACGCATGCCGGGCATTCGCTAGTAATGGTATAAATATGTGGTTAATTTGGTAATTTTACACCAAATTTTAATGCAAACCTTCTCATTACTTCCCGATGTAAATTGGTCAAGAAATGACTGGTTATAACATCAGAAAAAGTTATATTGATATGATTAAGATTCTCTTGACATCATAAGTACTAATACCAATTTAACCTGGATCATAAGATTTGACCATCTATAATTAGCCATTAGATGACATTGCAAATTGATATTAGTCTTTATAGTTAAAAATGTGGATTTTAATTGACTTATTAGCCGCAATATAAAAATAGTAACAAAGATGCCTTCTTCTTCTTCATCATTCACTCGTCATTCACAATGGAATGACGACACCATATGCATGGCGATAATTAAAGACCGCTTCAGACACTAGGTCTATGGCGCAGATCTTTGGTGGGTATTAACTTAATTCTCGGTTAATGATGGTTGTTGTGCTGATGAGTCTAAGTGTTAAATTGAGCTGGGTGTTGGTTGGGCTGAGTGTTGATTATGCTGAGTGTGGTTAATCCATATGTTGATTTGTTTTTAAATTTTACATTGTTCTTATACATACATAAATAATTTTTTATAATTTAATATTTTTGTGTTGAATGTAACAGCTTTGACAATAAAATTTTTATATTCCTTTAAATATGCATATAATTTATATATAATAATAATTAAATTTTATAAATAAAAATATATTTTTTATTTTTTAACTTAAGGAAAGTCTATTTATTATTTTTTTATTTTTTTTATTAGTAATGTAAATTTTTTTTTTCTTTTTTGAAATTAAGAAAATTTTTCTTTTTTTTTAAAGAAAGGATTATTATTTGTTAAATTAAGAAAAGTTACTATAGAGGAGGAGATGATATAAATTTAAAAGAGTTTGGACTAATGATTGAACGTCTATTTTTTTTGGTTAGAAATTTAATTTTTTTTTTTTTTTAGATTTGAATTTTTGTTTTAATGTAGAACTTGTGCAAACTATTATAGACATCAATATTATTCGTTTTTAATATGTAATTAACATCAAAGTTTTTAACATTAAATGAAAGCAACTTCCGAGTAAATTCTAAACGTGCTGGCCCCGATATTCTCGGGCATCTGAACGTCAGGTGATTTATTGACTGAGGAGCACCGCAGTCACAGAAGTTATTGTCAAGAATGTTCATTTTATGAAGATGTTCTCTTGTCTGAATATGACTAAAACGAAGTCTGCAAATCATAGCAATTATGCCACGTGGCAAAGGGGCTGTTGTTGAACCTGTTTTGCCAGGACTGAACAGCCAGTTTATTGTCAAGAGATTTTAAGTCTTTCCAGAAAATTGGTGGGTAAACTCTAGTATCGACGTGACTTGCAGCAACATTATCCACATACTCATTACCATCTAAACCCATATGACTAGGAACCCATAAAAAATGTTGTTTTATGTTCCTTGCCTGTAATTCAATAAGTAAATGCTTTATTTGAGTAATGTAAGGATGAGTTTTGTTGTGATTGTAAGCTTTAAAGAGCCTCCAAAACCGATTTACTGTCAGATATTATTAGATATTGATTACCAGAACAAGATTGTATGAAAAGCAGTGCTTCAATTATTGCATATGCTTCAGCAGTATATATATAGCAATTTGCTTTTAATGAAAAGGACGCTTCAATATTTATGTTAGGGTACCAAAAAGCCCAACTAACAAGCGTGTTGGTTTTTGACCCATCCGTGAAAATAATAAAAAATGAAAGTCTATTGCTGTATTTAAAAATGGGTAATAAGTCAAATTGTTCAATAACAAAATTACTGAGCTTATCATTAAATTTTTGAAGTAGTGTTGGTTGATCCGAAAATTTTTGAATGTATAAATTTAAAAATGGTAAAGCCGGGTGGTTAACATTAGATATAGTGCGATTGACTAAGTTATCAGCGAGTTTAGAAAACCGCTCCTTCAGAGGAATAATATTGGCAGCTTGCTCTAAGCCTAATGTGTAAGTTGATATCATTGCACCCAAAGAGATTCTGATACCCTTATATTGTATACGTTCCAGTTAAATAAACAGTTTATCAGGGCAATCCAACAATAGTGGCGCCATGTAATCAATTTTTGATCTTATCAAACCAGTGTAAAAAAGAAGTAGATTTTGTGGACCAGACCCCATGTAACTCCTCACTATGTTGGTAAAATGGAAACTGCTGTTCATAACTCTGTCAATATGTATTTGACACTTTAAATTTTTTTCGAATGTGAAACCCAGTAAAGTGAAACTGTCAACAAATTCAATGGCGGTATTTTCAATATTCAAACTAGGTGTTAAAGTTCTAAGAAATGTATCCTCACGAAATGCTAATTTAATAGCAGCCCAGAGGGCAAGTACGTTATCTGAGGTAGATTTACTTCGGCGAAAACTGGCTTGACAACTGCTGAATTTTTTATTCTATTCTAAATGATGTTCCATTCTGTTATTTATCATTCTCTCAAAAATCTTCCTCAAACATGAAATAAGTGCGATAGATCTGTAGGAAGTGGGTAAATTTGGAGGCTTGTCGCGTTTAAGCAGCGGCATTATTTTGTATTTCATCCATGAAAGGGGTATCTGACCAGAATCCCAAACATAGTTGTAAAGTTTGAGTAGAGCATGTTTAACATTTGAATTGAGACATTTTAAGTGTCCATTTTTTATACCGTCTAAGCCAGGAGCCGAATTTTTCGAGTGACTTATTGCCATGTCTAGTTCTTTAAAAGAAAATGGTTCATCCAGTGGGTTACCTAACTCGATAGGTAAAATACCACGAATATATATAGGTCCTGTCGGTCTAGATAAGGTATAGCAAAACTGATTCAAACATTTATTAGAAATTTTTTGTGGTTTGCTAATGTTCTTACCCCGAAATTTCTTAATCATATCCCACACCTCAGAAGGAGTTAGATCACAGCTGATTTCCTCGCTTTTGTCACCCTAAGCGCTTTTTATGTCGAATAGTATAGTAATATTTTTTTCTAGCTTCGACTATGTTTAATAAATTAACTATTGAGGGTCTTTTTTTAAATGCGGAAATGGATCTCAGTTGTTGAGCAGCGGCCTTGTTACACTCGCCGTTCCACCACGGATTGTCTGGACGAGATGTATTTTTAACTTTATTTTTAAATATTTCATTGAATTTTTTACTAAATAGATCAAACTTGTCTTTATCTTCGCAATCGCAAAATGCGTCTGATTGAAGAATATTCCAGACTTCCTTATTTAAAACACTCTTTTCAATACATTTTGGAACACTGTATCTAGGGCTTTTGTTTGACTTGATGGGAGTAACATTAACGTCAATTGAAATGGCGCAATGATTACTGCGAGGGTTTCGTTCATTGTTGACCATGATATTAATAATGATAAGTTTAGGGAACAAAAAGTCAGATCGATTGCAGACATAAAGACGCATCCAAAAAATTTGCGCGAACCATTGTTTAAAATTATTAAATTGTTTTTATCAATGAAATCCATTATTATATGACCTTTTCTATCAGACGTGGAATTACCCCACGCTGCGTGATGCGCATTAAAATTGCCACATAGAATAAATTTAGAACTGACAGGAATTTGACTTAAAATCGCACTTAATTGATTTTCTGTAAAAACCACACAAGGCGGAATATAAAATGAGAAAATGTATATTAAGCCAACCTGAGTAGAAACTTCACAAGCAACCACCTCAATTGACTTGTTATTGTTAATAATTACCTGTTTGTATTGAATGCCTTGTTTTAAAAAAATTGCAACACCACCGCCAAAGGACGTGGTATCTCTATCAAAGCGAACAATGTTATAATGTTTAATATTAAAGACATCGGTTGGTTTTAAAAATGTTTCTGAAAAACACCAAATCTCAAAATCATTGTTAATAAAAAAATTTGTAAGTTGGGTTTTTTTTGATTTAATGCTTGTACAATTAATCTGACATATCTTCATTTTCTGAATTGTTAATAGAAAGAGTTTCGTTAGACAAGCTCAAAACTTGCTCCCTAACACGTTGTTGAATTGGGTTTGTCTGTTTGTCTGATTGGGTTTGATTAAAAATGTTAGAATTAAGCTCTGGGTTACAATTTTTGTGCTGAGATGCACTGGTTAAGTCAGGTAAATAGTCAATTTCAGTGTGAACTGTAGAATTAGTAAAATATTGACTTTCAATATTTGCTGAAGCCGCAATCGGAATGCCATTGATTGGTACTGCAGCGGTTTTCTTAGAATTTGCTTTATTCTTATCGGCAATCTTTGAAGATTTATTAACAGTTGAATTTATATCAACTCGCGGACGCTTTTTTGGCATAGTAATTGGTGGAAAAGAAATTGGTCGCATCAGATGTTGTTACTTTCTTTTTATATGTAATTTTTTGAGAGATTAATTCACGAGCTTTTTCACTTTTTTGTTTTTTTATATTACGCTTAACTTCGCAGTCATTCGAAGTTGCCCAATGAAACTTACCGCAATCTATACACATTCATACATATTCGCAAGGATCATCATGGGGCTTGCCACAGCGTGGGCACAATTTTACATTACTATTGCAAACCTTGTCAGAATGATTAAATTCCCAACACTTACGACACTAAATAGTCGGCTCAATGTAAGTCTTTACCGGAAAAATAACATTATACAATGTAACATGCGATGGAAGCTTGTTACCAGCAAAAGAAACAGTAACGAGATCAATTTCATATTTTTTGGATTTATCTTTTTGATCAAGTTTCGTGAAGCGGCGTACCTTAGTCACGCAAACATAATCTGGTAGAGTGCTATATTCAGGCAGCTGTTTAATAGTCAAATTTTCGAATATAAATTGCTCCGAAAACTCGGGGTCAGCAGGTATTTCAATGACGCCCTTAACCTCACAAAGCTCGGTTGGATCATAATTTCTATACGAGCTTCTTAGAGAGCCAGTAAAGGCAATGGAATTCGCAGTTTCGCGAGAAGTTGTGTTAATTCGGAATTTCCTTTTTGAAATGTAGAAAATATCAATATATGTGTACTCACAATACAACGATTTGCTTATTTTCATAAGCGGCAAGTTGGCGTCACCTTGGTAAGGCTGAACGAAAATATCGTAACTTTCAGGAAAATGGCGGTAGCTGCGAATACGTGGAGGATTAATTTTAATCCCACGCGCATCAGCCGCCCCACCGTCAGTCATGGCTATATTTGGCCAAACCATGTCAATAAAATCTTTAACTTTACAAATAGAAAGGTGTCTGCACAAATTTGGATTAATTTTTCTTCTTATTTTTTTTTTTTACTTTAATTTTTAGCTTTCAATATGGCGTCAGAAAAACGTGAGCTCACTTCTGCACAAAGATGCCTTGTTGAAACCAGCAATAATTTCTTTTTTTAGAACTCTGAACTAACGGTTTACCTAAACACAAGATCCTGCAAAAACAAGAATCCAAAAATAAAATACCGCCATAATTTCAATTGTCAGACATTTTATGTAAATTATTAAGTGTACAAATAAGTTTCCGCCGTTTTGAGAAAGATGGCGTGGCACGAGGTTTACGTTGGAATTCGCAGATGGTAACCTACATGAAAATTAGTTTGTTTATTCCAGAACAACATAACCTTATCATGTTATTAAGTTCGCATTAGCATCATATATTTTTCTTCATCTAAAAATGTCTCAATTTGAGCCAACTAAGTGTCATTTGCGGGAACTTTTAATTTATTTTTTTAATTTAAAAAAATCTGCTGCTGAGTCGCATCGATTGCTCGTAGAAGCATATAATGAGGATGCTTTGAGTGAGAGAACATGTCGTGAGTGGTTTCAAAAATTTTAAAAAGGTGATTTTGACATAAAAGACAAAGATCCAGTCGAAGGCCGAAAATTTACAAGGATGCAGATTTGGAGAAATTACTGGGTGAAGATTCGTCTCAAACACAAAAGGAACTTGCACTTAGTTTAGAAGTCACTCAGCAAGCAGTCTCACATCGTTTAAAATCGTTTAAATATTATTTTATTAACAAAAAACGGCGGAAACTTATTTGTACACCTAATAATTATTAGAGAGCATCAAAACTGAATTTTTTAATAATTATTAACTACTTTGTCGAAAAAAGTACAGATTTTAAATAATCACGTTAATTCATTTGCTCGCATGCGTTAAATATAGTATTTTTATCTTACTGTGTTTTGTTGATGAAAGTTTTTGGATTAACCTTTTTACATATTTACTAGCTTATAGTACCCTCCGTAAACTGGGTTTTGTTTAGAATATAAATTTGTGTAAGAAAATAAGTTAGCGGAACTTCTCGATATAGCGTTTCTAAGTTACAGCGGTCATATAAACTCAGATACCATATATTAAATTTTGGGAACACTATTTGCAATCGCATATTTTTACTTATGTAGTTTTAGAAATTGTGGGCATAATCGGTTATTTATTTAGCCTAAAACCATTCTTGGCGTCTGCACTACAAAACCCCAAAATTTTATCAAAATCGGATATATGATTTAGACGCGTATACAAAGATAGAAAGTTGTTATGGTTAAGTAAAGGTTAAAAAATATTTGTAGAAAAACACTTAAATATTATTAACTATTTAGGATTAAATAATATGAAAAAGCAACCTGAGAAAATGTTGGTTGTTAAAGTCAGTTTGGAAGTAAATTTTATTGAATAAAGAAGTAAAAATATAAATTGAAGAAACGTTCTAGAAACATCAAATGGTGGAGTGGGCAATTAAACGAGCTGCTCAGGAAAGCCCGTCAGTTATTTAATAGAGCCAAGTCTAATGACGATTGGGCATCCTACAAGATTGCTCTAATGGCCTATAATAATGTACTGAGAAGATCTAAAAGAGAATCCTGGAGGAAGCACAGTGAGGAGATTGAATCATTCCCAGCAGCTACAAGACTGCAGAAATCACTCAATAAAGATCATTCGAATGTAGAAAGGCCTACATTCAAAAAGGCAGACGGAAATTTTACAGAAAGCCTAGAGGAAACGGGACAGCTACTGCTGGACACTCACTTTCCAGGCTATGTCACCTGTGTAGAGGACAGTGGAATCATCGAGGGCTACTCAGTTTTTGATGCCCACACGTAGGGCATCTCCTCTTGCTAATGGTCATTGACGAGCTTATACAAACTCTGGATGACCAAGGGTTCGAAGTTCAGGGCTTTGCTGATGATTTGGTAATCATGGTTAGATGCAAGTTTAACTCCAACATAACCGATCGCATGCAACTAGCTCTTGACATTACGTAGAATTGAACTGTCAGGAGAAAGGACTTTTTATTAATCCTACTAAAACTAACGTGGTACTCTTCACCAGAAGAAGGAAACTAAATTTAGGAACCTTAAGGTTAGGGGCCACGGAACTCAAACTTTCCGAGGAAATAAAATATCTAGGAGTAATCCTAGACAAAACTCAAGGCTATCTAATCTAGCTCATCTTACGGAGGCAAACAAACGGGTCACGCAAAGATTCTGGACATCTTCCGGAATTTTCCATGTCTTGTGCTCTCCAATATAATGAACAGAAAACGTTTTTCAGGAACTTTGAAGTGATTATTAGTGACCGCTCAGCGTGGAGAAACAACGAAATAATCCCTTAACAGGGTTCACAGGCATGGTATACTGATGGGTCCAAATTGGAAGATGGCAGTGGTGGAGCAGGAATTGTAGTGCCATATTTCCGGAAGCAGTTGCGATAAGAAAAATAGCTTCCATTTTTCAGGCGGAGGTTCACGCCTTAGAACTAAGTGTCAGAGAATGTCTACGTAGGAGCACCAGCGGTACTAAAATATGCATTCTCTCAGACAGCCAAGCAGCTCTAAAATCACTTAAAAACTTCTCATTCCAATCAAAACTGGTATAGGATTGTTTTAAACTTCTCAACACCCTAGCAGCAATGAACTCGGTAACTCTGATATGGGTGCCGGGACATGAAGGGCATGAGGACAATGAAAGAGCAGACTCTCTCGCAAACAAAGGTGCAGAAACTCCGTTCATAGGTCCGGAACCCTTCTATGGGGTAAACAGTAGCTTCATAAATAACTTGATACAAGTATGGGAAAAACAAAGTCTATTTGAGTATTGGAGAGCCCAAACAGGCAAGCTGCAGTCAAGAAGACTCATTGATCCAGCACATATCAAGGTAGAAGCTATTCTTAACCTCAGGTCGCGTTGCATCTATAGCCTTTATTAATAATAATAAAAATATTTGATTACGAGAAAAAAAATATATATATAAAAATGAAATTTTCTCTAACTTTACACCTAACCTGTGCCCACGCCCACCTATTACGCCCACAATTAGCAAAACTAACTAAAAATATTCCATTATATATAATATTGCTCCTAAAAATCTGAATTTCGGTATTTGAGTTCGAATAATCACTTACGACAACTTCCACATAAATAGGCATGGTTGGATCAATTTTACGCTTACCACCATAGCTCAGGTACTTGATGCGCTATATATAAAACATGTAGCGGGATGCACCGGGAAGAATAACAGGGTATACAAAATCTGATACGGCCAATTATTACGCACACAATTTGTTTAATTACATAAAAATACGATGCATTACTTTGATGCATTTCCATGCTGATGTTTTGTTAATATTGATGTAAAATGTTCTTGCTTCCTTACTGATTTTGCAAATTACGATTGCATGCCTGAAGAAATTATCCTGATACATTAAACGATACAAGAATTGCTTCAACTTCTGAATTTGAACTGTACTACATCGATCTTTTTTTTTAATTCCGTTTACTACATTTTAGTTTATATTTTTTAAATATACTTAATTTTTCTTAATTTAATTTGTAATTACCAAATCATTGCTTTTATACCTCTTTTATTTTTGCACAGCAATTTATTTCAAATCAGTAGCGAATATCAAGGAGTTTATGAAATATCAATCAATTATTTTTTTTTTAGAGAATCAAAGGATTTAAAACTGTAAATTATTTCATTTAAATTTTATATAGTTGAATTGTAAGAGAGGTCAAGGAATTAATATTTTCGGTAAACTAAATTTCAATTTGATACAAACAATTAAATGTTAATTTCTTTAAATAATTTAGTTTTTTTTAATTATTGAACACTAGCGAATGCCCGGCATGCGTTGCAATGTCACTTAAAAAAAAAAATGGTAGCAGAACTTCCCGGTACTTCTCGGTACTTCTCGGTACTCCCGTTAGTTAGCGGAACTTCTCGGTATTCACCGTTGTAACGATTCTGAGTTATGGCTGTGAAATTATCGGCATACAAACTTAAAAACAAAATCCCAAATTTTTAGGAGCAATGTTAGCATTGTAATCGTATATTATCACGTAATTAATCAAATTGTGGGCGTAATAAGTGGGCGTGGACAATTTTGTATATCCTGTTATTTTTCCCTGTGCATCCCGTTACATGTTTTCTATTTAGCACATCAAGTTTCTGAGCAATGGTGTTAGGTGTAAAAATGATCCACCCTTTTTTTGAAAGTGTGCGTTAAATTGATCCAACCTCGCCCATTTTTGGGGAAGTTATCGACAGTGCCAATACAAATTCAGATACCAAATTTCAGATTTTTAGGAGCAATATTAGCCACGTTATCGCATATTTTCTATTTCTTTCAAAGTGGGCGCTAAATTGATCCAACCTCGCCCATTTTTAGGGAAGTTATCGACAGTATCTATATAAACTCAGATACCAATTTTCAGATTTTTGGAACAATATTATCGAAATAATCGAATATTTTAACTTAGTTTTACAAAATTGTGGGAGTAATAGGTGGGCGAGGCAAAATTTACTTTGCCGTAAACCTAAGTTGGCGCGAGCACAGCAACTCCCCAAAATTTCATTACAATCGGATGAATGGTTTAGACGCGCATAGGGGACAAAGATAGAAAATTTAATTTTTATAAATATAGATAAAATAACATGTATTAAATTGAATTTCGTTAGCATCAGCTTCGTAGGTGTCTGCTTAATGAAATTAAGTTAGGGGTTATAACCATGGTCACATTATAACCAATGAATGAGCTGGGCTTGACCAAATCGAGGTACATTGGAAGTTGTGTAGGTTTGTTTTTGTTGTAATATGATTTTGTTTTTAATTTTTATTTAAATTATTTTTTAACATTTAAAAAAATTAAACAACCTATCCCTAGTCAGTGAATAAATAACGAGGATAAAAGAAACATTCATATTTGTAACAATAGCAAATTAAGATTAAGTGCTATGAGAGAGCAGTCCTCCTCAATACCTTTCATATGACGTCTCATGTGTTTAAATTCGTACAACATTTTAAAATTTTAACCGATCCCTAAAGGCCGAGTGCCAAATTAATTTACTTTTTTTATTAAATTTTCGACCCTTCTGCATATTTTTTCGAGGGGGTTGGGGAGAACAAACTAATTTTCATTAAACTTTACCTCACCACTTTCTTAAGTAGCTTCCATCATGCTCACCTTTACAAATTTATAGCGACAAACAAACATGGGACAACTACTGCTACCGTTGCCGTTGGGCTTAAACTTTTTAATTAGGCCTGCGGCTGAGTTAGCTGCAGGGTCCCCAATTATGACACTGCACTTTCGGTAGATGGTCTCCAGAGATATGTCAGCGTCGTAAGGGCGATGATCCTCAATTATTTCTACCCCAAAATCTATGCAGATGTCGTCAGAATCAAATTCACTATGCGGTACACAAGATGGCCGCGAATACCACTGAACAAGAGCGCGACAAGGATCTCGATTGCACATTTCACTCAACTCATAAAGATGGAGAATTTTGGCAACATCACAACCGTCAACAGTGTCCGGTTCAGCTGCGTCTGCATTTGAAACAAGCACGTAGTCACCGACACGAATTGTAAGCGGTCCGAGAATACAAGTCGTATAAAAATACGCGCTCCGGTGCTCCAGTTGAGGAACTGCTGCTGCCAGTTGAGAATTATGACTACCAATCCATTTTACGGCTAGCGCTGTAGAGCTCGCATTGCTCTCTTTAACCACCATTCTATGAATTTGTAAACTACTTTAATCGACAGTTTTTTTTGTTTAAAAGTTCGGTCAGCGTTCCAATTTAGTTCCGTAGTGTATTCTTTCTTTAAATTTTATTTAAAATATTACAATTTATTAGTCGTAAAACGAAAGCGCAGCAGATTTCAACGTCTTGCGATTTGAGGTAGTTGGCGCGAGTTTTTGACATACATATACATATGCGCTGACAAATTGTTATCAACGAGGCAGTCAAAATATAAAAATGGAAGTTCGAGAGAAAGATACACTCAGGGAAGAATTCTAGTAAAATCGAATATATAATATGTATTTATAAATTTAACAATGTCGTATTGGAAATTAAATTCATAATAGAACGCAGTTGACTAATCGAAAACATTAAAGTAATGAACTAAAATCAAACCTAGTTTGATAAATAAATGTAGCAAAATCATTGTACCCATCTAAAAATGTTAAGATTAAAAAAAAAAATTTTGCTCTTAAGAATGCTGAGGCGGGTTGGGACAAATGAATATTATTATGGATGACTTTAAAACATTTTCAAACTTTATAAATGTTAATATTGTAGACACTTATTCTAGTACATATATAAGTACATCAATAAGAAATTCAAACAAAAAATTCAAAGTTGTTTTTTCGGAATATGGTTTAAATTAGTGTTTTAAATTAAAGAGCCATACAAAAGAACATAATTTAACAAAATCTGGATGGGTGACCGAACTCACAAGAAATTGTCGCATAATAATATTTTGAATGAAAAAAATACACTAACGTAATATTGATAGTAGTTAAAAGTTAGTTGGACGTTTAGAATATGGCAAGAAACTTCACATTCAGTACCCGTTTATGTAGAAAAATATTATAGTAAAACTAGTAACAATTTGTGTTTATTAGAATATCAGTCAACGACAATTTTAGATTAAGGCTTTGGAAAATATTTTTATATTAATCGCTGTGCTTTCTTATGTTAAACAAGGGCCTTGCCATGAATATGACTAAAGTTATTAAAATCTCAATTCTTGAGCACCTTTTTAAAATGTAAGTTGTTTTTTGTAGAATTATCTTATTTAGAAATTTTTAGAATATCATTGCAAAAGCATTAGCGGGAATATTAGAAATTCGTTGAAGAAAAAGAAATTGGCTTGGCCAGGCCGAGAAATCCATATAAGGGTTTAGAAAGTGTAGTGTGATATTTTTCCATTGAAATTCGTATTTTAATTTAAAAAACATATAAGGAATTTTAGTCGGCCATACCGCATATTACAAATGCACCACATTGTTAAACATCACAAGCAAATTAGGGTGATTCATGATGATATTTAAAAAAAATTTATAGAATCTTGAACCACCTTAATTTTATAAGTCTAGAACCACCTTAATTATATTACTCTACTTATTTAAGATCATTTGTGTACCAAAATATCATATTTACGCTTAAAGGGCTTTATTTAAACATATAAAAAGTAAAAAAATGAACTACCCTAATCGTTTCGAAAATTTAATCAGTTGTTCCAAAGTATGACAGAAAAATTCGTACATAATATCAACTTAATATTTCCTATGGTTCTCAATACAACGTGTTAATAAGAAATCAGTATTTTGTGTAATAATGACCGTGGTCATGGGATAATTGGCTTCAAAAAGTATAGATATGTGTTTGAGGATACTTGTGTTTTTTGTTGAATGTTTTGTTGTTTTTTTGAATATTTAAGAAGCTTTTTGGTTTGTTGTTCAAAAAGAGTTGACAAATAAATTATTAAAAAACGAATAAATATCTTGAAATATAGTGGTTGTGAATTGCGATAAGGACTTTGGTGAGTATTTGTGATGAGCTATCGAACATGGTCCTTCGAACCGGATCATGCCGGTCGAATGTATGTATGTTAAAGTGGAGCGCATTTCATTACATAGGATGCGTTAAACATGAATTTGATAGTTGGAATTGGCAAACAAATGCCGTGGTTGTACAATTATGTACAATTGAAAGTGGCACATTGAAATGCCCTGGTCGTACCTTTACGTACAAATGTGGGTATTTACATTTGTACGTAGGTATCTTGTAACTTGCTCTGTCAAGTCGTACCTATACATACAAATGAAGGTATTATGTTGAAACTTTCTAGTTAAGTTATAACTTTACTTCATTTGTACGTATGAAGGTATCTAGTTTTAACTTGCTTGGTCAAGTCGTACCTTTACGTAGAGATGAAGGTATCTAGTTAAAAAAAAAAAAATTGCTGTGGTCAAGTTGTGATTTTACTTATGTTTGTACGTATTCAGGTATCTTGTTGAAACGTATCTGCACCTACAAATGAAGATATAGACATATATGATAACTTGTGGAATATGTTCAAGTCGTATCATTACGTGTGTGCAGCTGGTTGTGATTTAGAATGATAAGATAAACTTAAATGGTTTATCAGAATTATCATTGAAGGTTTAACTAAACCTAAATACAGATATTGCACTAAATTATTTTTTTTTTGAAAAATAATTTCAGATAATGATTGGTAGAAAAGGTCTTCGTCGAAGACGTGCTGGAGCATATGTTATTGCACCTGTATCCGAAGAGAGCGATGTACCAAGAAAGAAGCGTTCGATAAGACAAGTTCGTTCGGAATCTGTAGAAGCTCCTGCAGAAAATTCGCTTGAAAACACTCCGGATCTAGTTCCGACAGCTCTAAGGTTAAGTTTAATGACCTTACGACGTCAAACAACATACCATTCAGTGACTGGAATCGAAGCAGCCAGGGTGCGATTGGATCAGTTGGAACGTATTTGGACCGAATTTACTAATATTTTCAATTCACTTAAATGGACTCCAATGTCTGCTGAACAGATTTCTGCAACAGATAGTTGTTTTGGTGAGGGTGAAAATATATATTTAAACTTGAAGATCGAGCTTTCTGAAAACGTTTCTCAACGACCTGCTGTTGACCAAGTACCAAATAATGCAATTCAATGGCAAATTACTGAGTTAGCACAAGTGCCAAAATTTTCTGGCGACGAAGCAGAATGGAGTACTTTTCGAGATGCTTTTACAACGGAAGTTCATCAAAATCCGAGATACACTGAAGCTCAAAAGTTACGCAAGTTACTGGGATCATTAGAAGGGCGTGCTAAAAATGCAGTCGGCAGTTGGCCAATATCTGATGAACGTAGTTATTCGTTAGCTTGGCAGACGTTGTGCAATATTTTTAACAATGAATACAACACTATTCGAGCACATATAAAAAAAATCTTCGCTATGAAACACATTCGTGAAGCTACGCCTGATGGCTTGCGTGATATCTTGGACACAGTGCGTGGCGCGCAAAGGCAGTTTCAACTTTTGCTTACTAATGAAAAGATGGCCGAGTATCTTGTTTTGTATCAAGTGGAACTAGTCCTAGACACTGAAAGTCGGAAAGAATGGGGTATGCGCCGGACAGAGAATGGTTTGCCAAATTTGGAACAGATGTTCGATTTTTTAAATTTACGTTCTAGCCTTTTGTCGGCTTTGCCCGAGGTGAAAAAATTCAATGAACCGCATCCATGGTTTCGCCGAGGTATAAGCAAGAAAGTAAAGTTTTAACTAGTGAATCAATTAATAACTGCTTTCTTTGTGAAAATGAAGTTCATTTTCTTAACAAGTGTGCAAAATTTAATGCTCTTACTTGGGCGCAACGAAAATCGAATGTGTTTCCGATGTTTTTCCACTAATCATAGAGCATCAGAATGTACTTCTGGAAGATGTTCACGTTGCTCAGGACGTCATAACATTTTGCTCTGTTCACGCCAAATTGATCCATCTAGTTCGTTCAAGCAGGGTCGAAAATATGGTATGGAGAAAAAAGATGGCATTGTAATGGCGCTGTCATAGCAATCAAAGTTTCAAGCCGAAAGCGATGTTTTTGGAATACCTACAGTTCAAAAGCAAAGGTCATTAAAAATCGTAGGAGTGGATCAATGCGCAGATAAAAACCGTACAAGCGATGAAATTAAAACTGTTTTGTTAGCGACAGCAGTGGTTCGTTTAAAAAACTGTGGCCGAATTTCTCCACCTATTCGAGTTATGTGCGATACTGGTGCGCAGTCGAATTTGATTACGATGGAGTTCGTTAAGCAATTAAAATGGCCAGTGAAAAAATGTAATGTACGTATTAGTGGAATTGATGGGTCTTCAGGTTTTTTTTATAAGAAAAAACTTGTTTGTGAATTGACTTCACATTTTACTGATGAATCGTTGGTAGATATTGAATTAGTTATTGTACCACAAATTATTGGGCAATGGTTGCCATCATATGATATATCAAAGGAGGTAATACCAACTGAAATTCGATCAAAAATGGCTGATCCAGCCGCTTTTATATCAGCTCCTGTTGATGCATTGCTTCGAGCAGGGGTATGGGCAATGGTGATTAAAGATGGTGGTTTTCGTAACGAATTTGGAATGGCCTTTCAACCATCTCGTTTGGGCTGGCTTCTCTACGGTGGTGGTTTTTGTGCAGATGAGACGATTGGCATTGGTGTTACGACAGATGAAGAAATGGATGAACGGTTGGATCCGTTGTTGCGTCGATTATGGGAAATTGAGCAAATTCCAATTAAACGAATTCGAACGGTTGAACAAGAGCAGTGCGAACGTTTTTTTATAGAAACATATCGGCGATTGGAAAATGGTCGTCACGAAGTGGGAATACCATTGCGGAATGACATCGAAAGGTTAGGATCTTCAAGAAGTATTGCTTTACGTCGGTACCATCAATTAGAAAGGCGTTTTACACGAGATCCAGATCTTAAGAAAAAGTATCGAGAAGCAATGGCTCAGATGTTGCATGAGGATCATATGCGGTTAGTGGATCGGTTGCCTATAGGTACATGTTATCATATAACGCATCATCCAGTTCTTAAGAAATTTCGAGTCGTTTTCGATGGATCATGTAAGACAGATCTTGGAATGTCAGTAAATGTAGCACAATTGGTTGGCGAAAGGTTTCAGGAAGACTTAGCCAAGCTGATTATGCGATTTCGATGCCGATCGGTTGCTGTTACTGCTGATATTAAAAAGATGTATCTGCAAGTGAAAGTTAGGCCAGAACAGTGGGATTTGCAGCGAATTTTTTATCGTCCTGATGACAAGAGTGACATTAAGGAGTACTGGATGACGGTAGTTACCTTTGGAATGTCCTCAGCGCCGTTTTGTGCTGTTCGAGCAATGATTCAAGGTGCACGAGATTTAAAAGAACAATTCCCCATGGGGGCAGATGCGATCGAGCATGATTATTACATGGATGATTGCCTAACAGGTGCAGATAGCGTTGAAGAAGCTCGAGAGTTATGTTTTCAAATGGATTCATTGCAAAAATCGTGTGGTTTCATTCTGGACAAATGGCGTTCAAATTACCTAGATGTTGTGCCAAATAAAAACAAAGAACCTACTGAAGTTGTGAAGCTTGGGGAGTTCGCTGATACTACAGTTCTTGGATTACGTTGGATACCTAAAACAGATAAATTAATGTTTAAATTTCAGCCGGGTTGGGATCAGGTTGTCCCGGATTCAATTTATAGAGAGTGGCAACTATTTCGAGAGCAGTTACAGTACGTCTCTGAAGTTTGCAGAAAAAATTCAAAAGAAAAGTCAACTAATCTGGAAAGCGTGGTCTCAGGATTATGTAAACGAGTTACAACAGCGGTCAAAGTGGAGGACAGCGCAATTTACAAATACACGATTTGGTATTGGTAAAAGAAGAGAACACTCCCCCAACATTATGGAGGACAGGACGTGTAACAGATGTTTATCCTGGTACTGATGGGTTAGTGCGTAGCGTTCGTATGCGAGTGTCAGGATCTAAAAACTGTCCAATTAATTATTTGGTTCGACCAGTACAAAAACTTTGCTTACTTTTGGCAAATGCAAATGTTGAAGCAGAGTCTTCAAGGGGGCAGGATGTTTGAGGATACTTGTGTTTTTTGTTGAATGTTTTGTTGTTTTTTGAATATTTAAGAAGCTTTTTGGTTTGTTGTTCAAAAAGAGTTGACAAATAAATTATTAAAAAACGAATAAATATCTTGAAATATAGTGGTTGTGAATTGCGATAAGGACTTTGGTGAGTATTTGTGATGAGCTATCGAACAATATGCTCTGAATCAAAAATTGTTAGCACGAGCGAAAGATCCTTTAGGGATATTGAGCTGAAATTGTATAAAAAGATATTATTTTCATATCTAAAGTCAAAAATTAAATTTATTTTCAGTGTGTAAAAGGTTTCTTGACAAACTGTATATATATATCTATCTATCTTGAGTATTTCTCTACGTTACAAACATGGACCAAAACCAATACACGCCACTGAATGGTGCATAAGAAGCGCTATATGTATAAAACAAACTTGTTCAATTCTGGCAGACCGAAGCCACTCATAGGCCTATTAGGCCCTTAACGTTTATTTTTTTAATTATAGTTGACGTCATTCAGATCCGTTTTTAGCAATTTCGTCTATTGTTTACTGCTTTAATGACTAGTTAAAATGGAGGCTTAGAGCCGTTTTTAGCAATTTCGTCTATTGTTTACTGCTTTAATGAAGCTATTGTTTACTGCTTTAATGAAGCTATTGTTTACTGCTTTAATGAAGCTAATGTCGTTATTACTGTCTAGCATTCTAGAACGTTTTTGGATGATGACCAGTGTGATGTTATGGCCAATATAGCCGATATCTATAATATGTTTATATTAACATTGAAGCCGATAGGTAGTTGCAGTAGTTAGGTAGTCTTAAAGGGTTACTTCTGTTTGACTCATCACATATAACGCCAGCACCAACCCCTTCGATTATTTTTGAGCCATCCTTTTAGACGTTGAATGTATTGGGCTAAGGTTTCATGCATGTGCACTCGTATTTACCACGAAATGTAGTTTGTAATGACTGGCTATAGATGCAAGAAATGTAACTCTTTTCTGTTTTTAGGTTTGTCAAACTTTTATTAGATGATGTGTGTTTCTGTTTTACTTAATATAAATTGCAAAGAAAGCGAGAATCTCGTAACACTTTTCTAAAAATCTCTAGCATTGATAACAAGCAGTCCACACCCACAAATAACTTTTACATATTACGAAATTCGAGCAACGAAATGATGCGTCTTCTGCGCATATCGTCGCAGTTGTCCCGCTAACCAGTGACGTTAAGTAAATTTTGTAAAGCTTTTGTATTTTGGCAAAAAAATTACTGTTTTTGTAGAAAAATTACTATAGATATTAAAAAATTATTCGCCATCGTTTTTATTAAAAAAGTTGCTTTTCGAAATTTTTATTACTAATAAGTAGAGAAAAAAATATAAAAACCAAGTAAAAAAAAACACGTCCACAATCTTAAAAATGTTTATTTTCCTCATTTCTTAGTTTATTCCGAAAAGTATTTGAAGAAAAAAAAAACAAACAAAAAAGAAAAGATCCTCACTTTGCTATTTAGACAATTACTGTATTTTTAAATAAAGATACTGCCAAATTTTCAAAATTACTGTATTTTTGAGAAAAATACGGTAGAATTTTATTATTTTTTTTTAATTACTGTAGAATTTAGAAAAATGACTTGTAACTGTATTTGCAACCAAATTACTGCAGAATAACGTTATTTCGGTATAGTTAACATTAATGCGCTAAACAGCTGATAGACTGTCTGCCAGAGAACAATAAGAAGGCACTCTTCGTGTGCGGCATTACACTGTCCTTACAACAAACACAATAAATGTTGTTGTACAACAGCAACAACAGAGCCGAAACTCCCCACAATTTCCAACAACCACATTGTAGTGTTGTTGGCGACAATTTTTTTTTCGAAAAATTGAACTCTCCACAATTTCCAACAACCACATTGAATTGTTGTTGGACGCTGCTTGTGTGTATTTTGTTGTTTTAGGTAAATAATAAATCAACTGTTAAAATTTTGCGACAGCCGAAAATGAGAATTTTTTTATTTCATAGTCATAAATTGCAATGATACAATACTTCTCTTTGCATCGAAATGAATAGATTCTCTAAGATAGTAATATAAAGAACATTTCGATATGCATAAACTATAAATTCATGCGGTAAAAAGCACACAATCATTGAAAAATGTTGAAGGTTCCGCTGAATAATTTGGCGGTTTGTATGGGGTAGTAGTGGTTTTAGTCGGCCAGCTAACTTTTATTTCTTTTTAATTGACAACACTGTCGGCCCGCAAACTTTTTCACGGAACCTTCAGTAGTAATTCAATGATTATGAACTTATTTCTGCCTTGAGTTGTATTTTATATGCACCAAAAGATTCTAGAAATGTATATACATATATTGAAATATATTTGTAAAGGCGGCAAGACAAAATCTAATTTCTTTTTCAGCTATAGGCAATAGTTTTAAAGAAACACAACGCGTTTTGATTTTAACATATATTTTATTGAGAATAAAGTTGTTACAAGAGTTTAAAGATTTCTCGGTTTTAAATTTAAATTCGACAAGTTGGTGTTGGTTGGTTTCTTAGTTGGTTTTTTCTTGTGCGGTCGCTTTCACTGCTGTTCGGCTGCTGACAAATATTTTAAGGTGTGGTGCACAAGAATGTTAAATATAAAGAAATGCATATTAGTGAAGTAGGATGTAGTTGCAATGTTTGTGTAACAGGGTGCTCTAACATTCCTCCCTCCGTGAATTCGTCCGGAATTCACTATCGATGGCTAGGATGGCCAACTTGGTAGTTGGGCGGCGTAAGAGTCCGGTCGAAGTTTTGACTTCTGCGAAACGTGTCTGTCCATCTTTAGCGCTGAATACTTTTGTGACTCGGGCTTTTTGCCACCGGCTTCGTGATTGATTGTGGTCGGTGATTAGGACTAGGTCACCGACTTGTAGCGGCTTAGCTTTTGCATGCCACTTCGGGCGATGTAAAAGTTTTTTTTTTTTTTTATAAATTCTTTTATTTATTGAATCTTCTTGGCTTAAGAACTAACAATAAGTTTTTTAAATCTTAAAACTAAACGATACATTACACATCTAAAGTAACTGTAGTTGATAAATAATTGTAAATTTCATAAAATTATTACAAATTCAGAATAAAACATTAATTGCATATATATATTTGCATAGGCAGTGAACATCGTGGTCAATGCGATACAGTGCATCATGGGAACTTAAATCTTGTGAAAATTTGTAAAAATTTATATTCGCAGAAAGCCAATGCGACCTGGCGCATCATGGGGCTTTACTTGTACTTGTTAGTATTTCTGGAGAGGGCCAATGCGACCTAGCGCATCATGGGGCCTTAAGTGAATGAGTTAACATTTTCGAAGAAAGCCAATGCGACCTATCGCATCTTAGGGCCTTGTATAGTTAAATGCTATTTATGTACAGACCAATGCGACCTAGCGCATCATGGGGTCTTAGCATAATATACAAGTGTATACAATTGTATGGTGCATCATGTGGATGCAGATTACATGGCTGGGAGATCGTTTCTTCGGAGATGTCTGAATTGTATTTACCAATGATCGTGCCAACGGGTTGGGGTGAATTGTCAGTTTCTGCAGGTAGCTCTGCTTTATGCGCATGGCTTCATCTTTAACCATAGGCAAATTAAGATCTTTATGAATATTTTCATTTCTTAAATACCATGGTGCTCCAGTGATCGTTCTAAGTATTTTGGACTGAGCCCTCTGTATTAGTTCGATATTAGTTTTGCTTGTGTTACACCACAGCTGGATGCCATAAGTCCATATTGGCTTTAGAATGCTACTATACAGGAGTACTTTGTATTCCAAGCTTAGTGCAGATCGATGGTTAATAAGCCAGTGCAGGCTATTTGCTTTTAGTCTTAAGTGTGTCCTTTTAGCTTCAATGTGCTTCCGCCATGTTAGTCGTCTGTCTAAATGAATACCAAGGTAAGTGACTTCATTTGATTGCGGAATTATAGTATTATTAAGAGTAACTGCCGGACATGTACCCATTCTTAATGTTAATGTGACATGTTTACACTTTTGCTCATTTACTTTTATTCGCCATTTCGACAGCCACGTTTCTACAAGTTTCAAGTGTTCACCTAAGTCTCTGGATGCTTTTATTAGGCATTTATTGCTGCAAAGGATAGCAGTATCATCAGCAAATGTTGACGTAGTTAAACCAGGATTCGTTGGCATGTCTGAGGTAAACAGGACATAAAGAATGCGCCCAAGAACGCTTCCTTGAGGAACACCCGTTTCAATTACATTGTCTTTCGTTATAAATTCTTTGACCCTTACTCTGAGTGTTCGATTTTTTAGGTATGATTCTAGTATCTTATGAAAGCTAGAAGGGAGCAAACACTTTAATTTGTACACAAGACCTTCATGCCATACTCTATCAAATGCCTGAGCAACATCAAGAAAAATTGCTGAGCAGTATTCTCGAATCTCAAAGGCTTTTCTTATCACATTAGTTATACGATTCACCTGTTCTATGGTTCCATGGTTTTTGCGGAAGCCAAATTGATGGGATGGTATAATGTTACGATCAATTAAATGTGTTAGTTTTGATAGTAGCAATTTCTCGAAAAGTTTGGACAGGCACGGAAGTAGACTTATAGGTCTGTATGAGGAAGGTAATGTTTTGTCTTTTCCAGGCTTTGGTATCATTATAATGAGTGATTTTTTCCACGCCATCGGAAAGTATCCAGTTCGAAAAATCGCATTAAATAGTAGTGTGATAAGCTCAACCGCTGTACTTGGTAGTTCGATAATCATTTTCGGAGTTATAAGATCATACCCAGGGCTTTTTTTTGGATTTAGGTCGTTTTTTATGATATTTTTAACCTCATCACGGTTTAAAACAACTGGCACCGTTCTATAGTTTGAAAGGTTAGTTAAGGAAGGAATTACAAATCCCTGAGTAGGCGGATTTGGTTTGAAAACCTGGCTCAAGTATTTAGCAAATGCTTTGGCTTTTTCTTCTTCGCTGCGTGCCCAGTTACCATCTGGACTTCTGATTGGCGATTCACCCTCTACAGGTAAATTTATCTTCTTGTTTGCCTTCCACAGTGAGAACTTTGTTGTACACATAGGTGATAATCTTTTCACAAAGTTACTTTGGTTTTTGTCATCTTCTAGCTTTAGGGCCTCCTTAAGTTTTCTCGTAGCATCAGCGAGTCTTTGCTTTGCAAAAGGGGATCTATGTGCTTGCCATTCTCTTCTCAGTCGACGCTTGTCTGTTACGAGCTTTTCTATGTAGCTATTATTTAATGCTGCCATTTTTGTATCAGTAAAATTCTTAGGAGTAGAATGTTCAGCCGCTGATTTCACCATTGAATTAAAAATTTGTACAAAGTCTTCGATATCCCCCTCAGACTCTATTTTTGGGTTTGTATGGATATGACTGCTGATATACTTTTTATATTTAAGCCAATTCGTTTTATGTGTGGTTAGTCGGGTGGGAAACTCGGATAGTATTGGCTTATTTAGAACGCAGAAGGTTACAGGAGAGTGATCAGATGATAGATCGAAACTTGTTTCAGCTGTGATTAGATTTCTGCTTAAATTTTTTATGATAGCAAAGTCTATAAGGTCTGGTATTTTTGTATTATCTGTCGGCCAGTAGGTAGGTTTACCTGGTGATACGACATCGTATTTATTTTGTCGGTTAAGGATGGTATTGTATAATTGTCTACCTTTTGGATTTACAAGACGTGAGCCCCAATGCGTATGTTTAGCATTATAATCTCCAGCAGCCAAAAATCTGCCTCCTAGGGTGTCAAAGAAATCTTTAAATTGTTTCTCAGTTACTGTAAATCGTGGCGGACAGTATACAGCAGACAGTGTTAAAGTTCCTCCGTTGCATATTACGCATATTGAGGTAGCTTGCAGATAGCTTTTCGAATATGTTTCTAAGGCATGGTGTTTTATTCGGTTTCTTATAAGAACTGCAGTTCCTCCATGAGCCTTGCCATCTGGATGGTTTGTCTTATATAGTGTGTAACCTGTTATGCCGAAATTATATTTGCTTGTAAGATGAGTTTCAGCAAGAAGCATGACATCAATTTCTTGATTTATTAAGAAAGTTGTGATTTCGTATTTATGTTGGCTAACGCCGTTTGCATTCCATAAACAAATCTTTAAAGAACTCATTTTTGAGCCAATAAAACTTGCAACATTTGATTTTGCGTTCTAATCATGTCTTGGAGCATACTTTGCATTGTAGACATAAATTGTGTTATACATTGCGTTAAGTTTGAAATCATAGCCTCCAGCCCTCCAGATGCTTGGGGTATGATTTGAGGTACTTGTTCTGTTCCTGATTTTAATGCATTTGCATAGGATATATTTTGAGTTACTTGGTTAGATACATTTGATGTAACATTATGTTGCTTAACAAAATTTTGGGGTACAATTTCAGGTTGATTACGAGCTGCTTGCTTGCGTTTATTTAATCTATCTAGCAAGTCTTTGTACACAGGACAACCTCTATAATTTGCTGTGTGATTTCCTTCACAATTATTGCATTTTTTCGAATTTGGTTCATTTTTGTTACTTGTACACTGGGAGGAATGATGGAGATCCCCACAAGCTACACATACTGTGCGCAGTGTGCAATAGGACTTCGTGTGTCCGTATTCCTGACAATTTGCACATTGCACCGGACCACTGCGCTTATGTGGTTCCTCTACTGAGATTCTACGGTGCAGTAAGTATTTCAGCTCATAGATAGGATGAGTTTCCTTTTTTTTTAAATTAGTTGAATTAGGGTCTAATTCAATTTTGAACATTGGTTGTGGAATTTTGTTCTTATTTATTATGTTGACCACAACTTTTACACCGAACCCTTTTTCTTCCAATGCTTCTTTAATTTCATTAGAATCTACACTGGATTCTATGCCTTTAATGACCACTACTAGGCCTTTGCTACTTTTGAGCTAATATGTGTAGAAGTTTTTATTATTATCATTTAGAAATTTAGAAATAATACGGTAATTACTCTCAGTGTAGATTTGTAATTTGGTTTCATGTATGTCCCCTTTAGTCAAAGGGACTATATGAAAATTATTACTCCCGATAAGTCGTCTAATATTGGTAACCAACTCATTTGAGCTACGCTCGCGCAAGTAGATTGGCGGCGGTTTGGTGCTTTTAGCACTAGGAGCAGCCTCCGTATCAATATTTGATTTATCTACATTTTTTTCACCTAATGGAGCAAACCTATTATTTTTTAAGGGATCAGATGGTTCATCATAATTTATTTTTGTCATTTTAGGAGCATTACCTTTATTCCCGTTTTGTGGACTTAGTTTCCGTTTAACTAGTATGTAGCGATCCATACCAGTCTGTACTGTCGGTCCTTTTGGCCTACTTACCAATGCGGTTCGCTCACTTATTAACATACTTACAGATGGCGTCGTTGCGGGTTGTTCCTTATCCGAAGGTAGTGCTCCAATCTGTTGTTGGCTTTGCGATAGATGTTTTTGCTGCTGAGATTTGAGTTGTTGGTCGTCGTTGTGTGAGTCTTGTTGCAGGTTTAATTTTACGTTGGGGATATGATCCCCAAAAACTTTTTTGGTGTTTTGTCTTTCCGGGGAAATGTCACCACACCCTTGCGTTGTTGGGATAGCGGGAGAAACACGACAAAGGACTCGATTTCTCTTTTGTTTTTGTTTCAGCAGCCAACATCGTTTTTTTAACCGTTGGTTTTTTCGCGGACAAAATATTTATTGTTTTTAGTGTTTGAACTGGTGTAGTTTTTGTTGTTGCCATCGAGTCACATCTCTCTCGAGCTGGAGATCTCTCCACTGGCATTGTTGGTGTTTTTTGTTATTATTGATTTTTTTTTTTTGTTTTTTATTGTTTGTTTTGATTTTGTTATTAAAATTTTATGTTTTTAATTGTTTTGTGCCGTTGGCAGCTTTCTTAGCGAGCTAAAACGATCACAATTTATTTTGCGCGTCTATTTCGGTATTTTGTGGTTAAAAAAAAAATATGCTATTACACATGAAAAAAAACGATTCACGCACGGAACGAATAAAAACGCGTCCACTGATAAATCGATGTTCGCCGATGTTAATTGTTCGCGAATGATTAGGACTAGGTCACCGACTTGTAGCGGTTTAGCTTTTGCATGCCACTTCGGGCGATGTAAAAGTTGTGGTAAATTTTCAGTCACCCACCGTTTCCATAGACGATCTTTCAAATTTTGAGCGATGCGCCATTGCTGCCGTAGGCATATTGTTGTGTCGACTGGATGTGGGGTGTGCGTTAAATTGACACAACCCAAAATGAAATGGTTGGGAGTCAACGGTTCATCTTCTTCAGATGACAGCGGAATATCCGTTAGTGGTCGAGAGTTCAAAATATTCTCGGCTTTGATAAGAACGCTTTGAAGTGTCTCTACTCGTGGAGCAACTTCATGCAGCGTTTTGCTGAGCAACAACTTAATAATTCTTATTAAGCGCTCCCAGCAACCACCTGAGCTGGGGTTGGCAGGGCAGTTGAACACCCTCTCAATGTTGCGTTGTGCTGCTTCATTGATTAAGTCGTTGACATCTAAAATTTTTTCGGCATTATCCTTGAGCTCCTTTTGTGCACCGACGAAATTGGTGTCATTGTCGCTCCGCATCCTGACAGGCGTTCCACGCCTATTTATAAAATTGCGCATACACACTATAAAGGCGTCAGTCGACAGATTCTCTGCTAATTCCAGATGCGCTACTCGTGTAGTCAGGCAGGTAAAAACAACCGCCCATCTTTTTTCACGGCGACGACCGACGCTTACGTTAAATGGGCCGAACAAATCCACTCCAGAGTATGTAAATGGCCTCACATACGGCGTTACCCGATCTGGTGACATTTGTCCCATTTTAGGTGGGACTGGCTTGGCTCTCTCTATTCTGCAGACCAAGCAAGACCGTCGGACATAGTTGAGCAAAGCTTTAGGATACGGAAAGCTAAACTTTTGGAGCGCCTCATTCAGCGTGACGGCGGAGTTCTGATGATGGCACTTCTCGTGGAAATGTCGCATTATTAGTTCAGAAACTGTGTGTTTTTGTGGCAGCAGTATAGGTCTTCTTGAGGTGAACGGCAGATAAACAGCTTCGTCGTTGCGGCCTTCAACTCTCAAAAGACCGTCATTGTCGATATAAGGCGAACGCGTGCGCAGATCTCTTCGGCAAAACATTCTTCTTGAACTATTTTTCAGATGTACGTCTCGGCGTCATTTATTTCAGCCGCTGTAAGCGGTCCTTTGGCGGCGTTACGAATATTGCGCCATACCTTCGCGGCGCGTAGCACCCATGCCATTGCTCGTTTAAGCCTTACGGACTGTTGACTCGAAATTTTGGCGGACAAACTGGACGTGTTGCGACGTCTGCAGAGTTTTCGCCCGTTGGTACCCATCGCCACTGTGACTGTTGCGTCGTATTGAGTATCTGTGCGATACGATGACCAACGAAAGGTTTGTATCTTCGTTCAGAAGAGTAAATCCAGTATAAGAAGGTTTGTGAATCACTCCAAAATGTGATTTGTGAAATCTTTATGTCATGGCCTTGTACTTCCATTTCGCTAAGACGTGCTCCTAGCACGGCGGCTTGTAGTTCTAGTTGTGGGATCGAAAGTGCTTTACGAGGCGCGTTGCGAGTTTTTCCCTTTTCGTTGGCATGCGCGAACCATCTCTGACTTCATTAGGCACGTTATGAAATTGAGTTTTAAACATGAAGACGTCCTCTGAGGTGCTCCAATACATGCCAAGCACCTTTTCTGCAGCGGCTTGACGAATTTGCTGATTTGACGTGGTCATTATTTAAGGCAGACTGAACGGCGGCTGAGTTTGAAATGAAGCTTCTCAATTCAAAACCTCCTTAAGCTTTAATGTAAACAACTTGTTTACACAATATTTCGGCTTCACTTTCGTTACGAAAACTGCACACAAAATCGTCGACGTAATGCTTGTCAACAATTGCAGCGATGGCGTCGCGATAGTGTGCCCTGTACTCTTCAGCATTTTTGTTTTTAATATATTCTGCCGAACAAGGCGAACAAATGGCGCCAAAAATCATTGATGTCATGGCACAGTGCTGTATGGGTTGAGATGCGTCACCGTTCCTCCACAGAAATCTTTGCGCATGCTGATCTTTTTGGCGTATACGTATTTGCGAAAACATTTCGCGTATGTCTGCGGCGACACCAATGGCGCCTTGTCGAAACTTGAAAAGTATAGTATTGAAAAGTCTCGTAAATAATTGGTATTGCTGGTGGGTACTCTTTCCACAGCAATCCGGTTTCGAAGCGCTTTCCGACACGCTTTGTAGTTTCTTCCATTATCTGTAGCGCCCTTAAGTTCGCGTCCGACTCCAATTCTACGGACGCATCGATAACATCAAAATCTTCTGCTGCAAAATATTCTGCAACAACATTGTGCAGCTCGTTGAGCGTTTTCTTTTCACGTACATGAAGTACTTGAGGGCGTACAGAATGGCATACATTTGTCGGGCCGAATGCGACCCAGCCAATACGAGTCTCTGAAGCTATAGGCATTGAGCTTCCACCCTCGACCGTCGTAGACGAAACACCCAAATGGGCGCAATCAAGGCCAAGCAACAGTGACGGCCTAGCGTCGGCGTAATCCTTCAATGGTAAATAATTAAAATGTTGAAAATCATTTTTATGAAATGATTGCGTTGGCAGACACAAATTGCCAATAGTGCGAACGTTTTTAATAGTGTATTTGTTTCGCTTGTCGTCCCCTTGAATCTCCAAATTGACCTTCGACGAAACTTCGGTAACTTCGTTTTGATCATACCATTGTAGGGTCAAAGGTTGAGACTGACCTTTCAGTCCGAGACGATCGGCGACGGCCTCTTCCTAAAGAGAAACAGCTGAGCCGTCGTCGAACATGGCGTAAATATTTTCGCTACCGTTTGGTCAAAAAATAGTGACGGGAAGGACTCGAAATAGCTGGCTGGAACTTCCTGTAGTGTTGCAATTCAGCACTTGTTGAATTTCAGTCGGCGTCGGTGTCAGCGTCGCTGCTGACGTCTGTGTCGGCTCGTAGTGCAGACTTGAATGATGTTGGTGGGTACATCCGTTCGTACTGCAAACCTATTTTGAATTACAATTGGCCGTGTTATGGCCCTTACGAAGACATAAAAAACACACTTGCAGCTCCTTTGCTTTACGCCAACGTGGGCGTACGTTTGAATGCAAATATGTTTGACAGTTGGTGATGAAGTGGTCCCCTCCACATTGACCACATTTAATTTCTTTTTTCTGAACATTTTCATTCACATGAATCACGCGGCGTGGCGGCTGAGTCGGCACGCTCGTTCGGCCACCGGGGGTGAATGTTCGGTTTGTTGTTCCATCTGTCGTTCGACTGCCAAATGCAGTTTCTGTTGTAGGCATTAGGCAAACAATTTTGGCCAACTTGTTTAGCCAAGTTGCAAAGTCACTGATCGTAGGATATGGCATAATGCTGGCGGCATGCTTAGCCCACTCATACTGCTTATTAACCGGCAACTTCAAGCGCAGGATTGGCAAGGTGCTATTGACAGTTAGCAGATGTCAAGAAAGCCACCACATTGCACACCCTCGTGGAGAATGCGACGACTTGAACCAATTTGGCTTCGCTTATGTTTGGAAATTGTTGAATTTTGTTGAGCTGGACGCATACCAATAGGTCTGGCCGACCAAATCGAAATCTCAGCTCTTCAATGGCCAAAGAAATATCGCTCGGATAAATAAGCATTGACGCTACTGTTTCCTTCGCTGCTCCGGTTAGGCACTTATGCAAACGCATCAAATTTTGCCTATCGTTGTAACCAAAGGCTTGTGTGGTATCAATATAGTTGGCGAAGAAAAGTGGCCACTCCTCGGCGTTGCCTGAGAACGATGGCAAATCATACAACTTGGTTGCGCTCCTTTCAGGCAGCATGACTTGACGTGTTGTACTCGGCGTCGTAACTGGCGTAGACATTGTAATATTATGTCGTTGAAAATTTGTTGGTTGCAGATGCGTTGGGCGCACTCATGACGGTGGCGTCGTTGACAGCAGACTCATTTTCTTGTTGAAAGTTTGTTCGAAATGCACCAAACGCGGCAGATGCGTTGGGCGCACTTATGACCGTGGTGTCGTTGACGGAAGACACATTTTCTTGTTAAAAATTTGTTGTTCGAAATGCACCAAACGCGGCAGATGCGTTGGGCGCACTTATGACCGTGGCGTCGTTGACAGCAGACGCATTTTCTTGTTGAAAGTTTGTTCGAAATGCACCAAACGCGGCAGATGCGTTGGGCGCACTTATGACCGTGGCGTCGTTGACAGCAAACGCATTTTCTTGTTGAAAGTTTGTTCGAAATGCACCAAACGCGGCAGATGCGTTGGGCGCACTTATGACCGTGGCGCCGTTGACAGCAGACGCATTTTCCTCTCTAAATGCAACAGTATTTTGCATTTCTGTACGCAACCGACCAAATTCCTGTTGATTTTCAGCACTATTTTGACGTAGTTCGCAGCTCGGCGTTAACGTTTTGCTGTTGTGAGGCCCCCTCAGTCATTACAATTGTTGAATCCATCTCTCCTTCGTCGCTTTCCTCTGACTGGTGTGCGCGCGGCAGTGGCGCACCTCCCTCCGTATGTCTTGAAAGCGCAGTGTTCCGCAAATTATAACACGACGTTTGCGGCAGTGGTGACGGTGGCGATGACATCAGCAATTCAATTTGTCCTTCAAATTCTTCCAGAAATTTCAAAAAATGGCGTCCGTTGCCAAATTTAAAAAACGACGCTTACAAGCACGGACATGTACAATCGTGCAAACGTCCCAAAATAAAACGACAAAAAAACTTTTTTCGAGAAACCCGAACGCGTTTAAATGCAGCAGCAAAACGAACCGACGCACGCAAATTAACAAACCAATTAAAAAAACGAATGTAAAGGCGGCAAGACAAAATCTAATTTCTTTTTCAGCTATAGGCAAAAGCTTTAAAGAAACACAACGCGTTTTATTTTTAACATATATTTTAATGAGAATAAAGTTGTTACAAGAGTTTAAAGATTTCTCGGTTTTAAATTTAAATTCGACAAGTTGGTGTTGGTTGGTTTCTTAGTTGGTTTTTTCTTGTGCGGTCGCTTTCACTGCTGTTCGGCTGCTGACAAATATTTTAAGGTGTGGTGCACAAGAATGTTAAATATAAAGAAATGCAGATTAGTGAAGTAGGATGTAGTTGCAATGTTTGTGTAACAGGGTGCTCTAACAATATTCTTTAAACAAAATCATCAAATCAAAGCAATTTGTCTCTTAAAAAAAAATGTCCAAAGAATCTTCAAAATTGAACAGCTTTTTAATTATCCCCCATACTATTTCCATCTTTCGTTAAACCAACAACAAAAATAACGAGGTGAACTCCGCCAATGAAATTGTTGTTACTTTGACAGCAGTGTGCTTTAAATTTATCTTCTTACAACTCCTACATAAAATTTTTTGATGACCATGTAAAATACAAATTGAATATTTTTTAATTAAATTAACTATTTAATGATCGCAGGGTACAACATTGCCAATAATTTATTGATTGCCACTGATTTTGCTTTGCCGTCTTTACAACTTCATTTATTATTATAATTTTATACCCTTTGCAAGTGTACTTATTGAGTTTTTTCTTCAATTTGTAACGCCCAGAAGAAGGCGTGGTAGATATGACAAAATCTATATATGTATATAAAAATGAATGTATCCTTCTTCCTATCTATCTTTCTTTCTTTGTACCATATGCTAGTCTAAGCTATTCATCCAATTGCGATGAAATTTTGGGAAGTTGCTGTGCTCACGCCAAGGATGGTTTTGGACAAAACAAAATTTGCCACGTCCACCTTTTACGCCCACAATTTGTAAATCTAAGTAAAAATATTCGATTATTTCACTAATATTGCTCCCAAAAATCTGAATATTGGTATCTGTAAAGACACTTCACCAAAAAATGGGCCAGGTAGTTTCAATTTAACGCCCATTTTGAAAAAAAGGAATATATACGATTATATTGCTAATATTGCTCATAAAAATTAAAAATTTTGTATCTGACTTTTTATGGGTGTTGTTCACCAGAAATGGGCGTATTTGCTTCAATTTAATTCCCACTTTAAAAAAAGGGTGGATCAATTTTACGCCTACCAACTTTTGCTCAGAAACTTGATGTGCTATTTAAAAAACATGTATAGGGATGCACCGGGGAGAATAACAGGATTTACAAAAACTGCCACACCCACTTATTACGTCCATAATTTGTTTAATAAATTGAATATATACGGTGACATCGCTAATATTTCTCCTGAAAATTTTGAGTTTGTATGGTTACTGTCGATAATTTCACCGCCGTAACTCAGAATCGCTATAACAGGTAGTACCGGGAAGTTCTACTAACATTTTATTTATTTGAGTGGCATTGCAACGCATGCCGGGCATTCGATAGTATTTATATACAAATGATCAGCAACGTATTCTGAGTCGATTTAACGATGTCTCTCCCAGCGATTACAGCCGTAGTTAAAGAGCTACCGTGCTGATATTACGAACTCCTATTCTCCATGTCGAGGCTTAGTTCTAAGATGAGTAAGATCGGATCAAAACTTATACCCCCTCCCACACAAACCACCTCTTCCCATACGAAAAATAAATTAATTAAAATAGTTCCATTGCAGATATTTAGTTCAATTTCAACATTTAACACTTTAGTAGTAACACAAAACTATTGACAAAAAATGGATATGATTGAATAAAAACCACGCCCACCTCTCATAATAAGGTGGGCGTGGTTTTTATTCAATCATATCCATTTTTGCAGATAACAAATTATTAAAAATAGTTAAAGTACAAATAACAAGTTTAAATTCGTTATTTAAAACTTTGGTAGTAACACAAAACTATTAACCAAAAATAGTCGTGAAAGTTCTCTTTTGTAAAAAACAATTAACTGAAAGATGTTTTTAGTTGTGATCAAGGCCATATTGAACAGACCTACCAACGAAAATTAAAATATTCAATGAATATTTTAATATCCACAATTGCAAAAAACACACTTTTGTGATAGTTATGCAAAGCGACCATATTCATGTAAAAAATATTTGTGAATTAATTTTATAAAAAAAAATATTTTTCTTTCATGTTAAGGCCATATTTATCAGACCCACCAAAAAGTTTTAAAATATTGTTCCTTGAAGGCATACAAAGCGTTTGATACCCATAATTATTAAGAAAACCGCACATTAGTGGTGGACAAGCAAAATGACCATATTCACGCAAAACTATTTCTGTGTCCTACCCAGTTGCCATTTGACTTATTTCGTTCCTATCATGACCACCTTGACCTAATCTAACAAAAAATTTTAAAATATGGTTTCCCAACGCCATTGAAATCGATTGATGGCATACATTACAATTTTGAAATTCTGGTAAGTGTTTTGGTACGGACACCTTTTTATTTAAAAAATTATTACCAAGTTTTCTTATTTATGAAGAAGCTAAGAATCCAAACAGGAAATAGGTGGTGGGCTAACTTTATTTAAGTTTTTAGTATGTATTATATATGTTTTTATATAAATAAAAACAAATAATTGAACATTTAAATTTGAATGTTTTTAAATCGGATCTTTTACATGGGTGGTTTTTATTTTGTAAGATTATTTTTCAAACTTCAATATTACATTCAACGGTGGTAAGTACTTATCCTACAAAAGAAAAACGAACATTTTGGAAAAGTGGATATTTATTACTCAACATATAGTAGTCTCCTTTTAGCTAGAAACACAAGATGATGCGATGCTCCAACTTCTTAAACCGTCTGAAAAATAGGTTTTCTCGAGGTCGGCAAAGTAGGGTTCCATCGGGCGGTGAGGCTTAAAGTTTATCGCAAGTTTTCTTATTTATGAAAAAGCTAAGAATCCAAACAGGAAATAGGTGGAGGGCTAACTTTATTTAAGTTTTTAGTATGTATTATATATGTTTTTATATAAATAAAAACAAATAATTGAAAATTTAAATTTGAATGTTTTTAAATTGGATCTTTTACATGGGTGGTTTTTATTTTGTAAGATTATTTTTCAAACTTCAATATTACATTCAACGGTGATAAGTACTTATCCTACAAAAGAAAAACGAACATTTTGGAAAAGTGGATATTTATTACTCAACATATAGTAGTCTCCTTTTAGCTAGAAACACAAGATGATGCGATGCTCCAACTTCTTAAACCGTCTGAAAAATAGGTTTTCTCGAGGTCGGCAAAGTAGGGTTCCATCGGGCGGTGAGGCTTAAAGTTTATCGCACCATAGTCGTAAAACTAGTAAGAGAATTATCTCATACATCCTTTGCCACTTTAGTGACACTAAAAAATGTGTTTCTTTTAGCACATATATGTCTCTATAATAAGTGGGCGCTGTTCTTATCAGAACATGCCGCTTTGATTAGTAGTTTCGTGCTACTTCTAATGTGTTAAATACGGAATTTGAACTGATTATTTACACTGTAACTATTTTCAATAATTTTTTTTATCCGAAAAAAGATTTGTTGTTTGCAAATGAGGTGAAAGTGGTTCTTATCCGATCACACCTATTTCTTGTCAGCAGTTTTTTGTTACTATTAAAGTGTTAAATGTTGAATTTGAAATGGATATCTGCACTGGAACTATTGGAGAGGGTAGAATATTTTTTTCGATCTTTCCCATTTAGAACTCAGCCTACGCTTGGAGAATAGGAACTCCCATACTAAATTTCAGCTTGATAGTTCGTTAACTCCGGCTGTAATCGCTGGGACAGAGAGACGAACAGACTGACGGACTGACATCAAAACTTTCCGTTACCTCCTTTTATTTGTTTCTCAAATTTTAGTAGCAATATTTTATCAGATGTACACCCAAAAAATAATTCACCAAATATCACTGTAAAGAAAACTAGAATTAATGTTAATTTTCGGCTACCGGGCAAATTGAATAGTCATATCAAAAACATTATCAATAAAATATTATTATGGTAACTATAGTTACCATGCACCAAATTATATCGTAATGGTGCATCACGTTCCTGTGTTATAGCGGTGGGCGTTAAATTGAATCAACCTATTTCATACCAACTCAGATACTAAATTTCAATTGAATATTTTAAAATTTTGAGTCTAAAAGCTGGATGTGATAAATTTTTTTTAGCCTGTACTGAGACCCGATCCTTAATATTTAAATGAATTCGGTTTAGCGTTTCTCAAGTTTACCCTAAACAACTGATGTTGGATTATACATATATTATAATTGGGATTATGAAATGGAGGCAGAATAAAATTCATTTACCTCATTTTCAAAATAAAAATTCAATATAAAAAAGTTGTCTTCTATTTTAAGAAATTTGTTTTTAGCAATATTCCGTACAGTACAAATAAAGCTGTCTGGTGAAAAAAGACTCATTAGTTGTCGAGTAACATTTGTGTGTTGCGGTTGTATATTGTGATATAAACATTTACTTCGATTAGTTTTTGTTTGACGCGGAGCATTAAAATTTTCTCTTCATTTTTAATTGCTGAATTATTGAAAACTTTAAAAGAAAATGTCGTTTATATCATGAGCACAAAAGTTTGTATTATACATAGATATATACGAGTATAATTACATCCAAATACGAGTATTATATTCAGATATTTTTTTAAAAACGATAACACATATATGTTCTAAAATGTTGTACTCCAAATCAGCGGCAGCTACAATTTCGGTTTGTGAAATTTTAGTGAGTCAAAAAGATCTAGTTTTACTGAAGCTTGGCGTTAAACAACAACATCTTATAAAAAATGTGCGTAACAATTCAAGCGCTAATGCTGCAGCTTCCTCGAGTTGTCCACATTTGGCTACCAATTCATTGCCGCCTCAATCAACATCAATACATGCTTCTGCAGAGTGGCAAAATGCTTTGCCATACAAAGAGATTCCCGGACCGAAGCCAATTCCAATTCTTGGAAATACTTGGCGGTGAGTATATACGTAAAAATACCTTTAAAAATTTAATTTGTTATAGAAATAAAAATGTTCAATCTTGACAGATAAAAACATAAAAAATAAAAGAAACTAGAAAAAGAAATATCTGCGGCTATGCCAAAAATCAAATACCTTTCAATATTTTATATACTCAAAAAATGTGCTTCTTGCAGCACAAAGTGCTATATGTCTCTATTATAAGTGTACGTTGTCTATCTGATGTCAGTATTTTCATGTAACTACTAAAGTATTAAATATTGTTCTACGCAGCAACTATTTTTTATTAATTTTTGCTCCTTAAAATAATGAGGAGTTTTTATAAGAGTGGAGAGTAGTTTTTATCCGAGCTTGCTCATATTTAAGTTTAACCTTTATTTAGAGAATAGGAGATTCCAAACCAAATTTCAGCTCGGCATCGGAACGGACGGAAATTGTTAAAATCATTTATATACTTATATTTTATATTGTCATACCTACCACGCATTCTAATTGGCGTTACAAATAAAAGACAAAATTAATATACTCTTTGATACGTGTTTTCGCGCACGAAGGGTATGGACATCAAACTAAAGACTTAAGCGACGAACTCGCTGCTTTCACTTTACATTTACTGAATGATCAACCTCTGTTTTTATTTATTATATTCGAAATTCTTTGTCAAGCTTGCCACACACTCAATCATTACAATACATTATTTAGTGTAAATCAGCTCATTTATAAATATAAGCTCATTTATATATAACATAAGATTGAACAATTTTTATTACAGTGCGTATTTTAACGAAGTACGTGATATTTCGTTTAAATACGCACTCTTCTCACTCTTTCTCTTGACAAATTACATACATACAGCAAACAAAACCAACAAAAAACAAGAAAGAAAATATAGTCGGTCATACCGACTATTACAAATGCACCACATTGTTAAATCTTAGAATTAAATTAGGGTGGCTCATTATGATATTTAGGAAAAAAAATTGTGGACCACCCTAATTTTATAAATCTTGAATTCTACTTATTTAAACTGGTTTGAATACGAAAGTATTCTATTAAAGTTTTAAGGACTTCATTTAAATATATAACAAAAAAAAAAACAATCATGGACCACCCTATTCGTTTCCAAAATTTTATTAGTTGTTCCCAAGCATAACAGAATTTCAACCTAATATCTCATTTGGTTCTCAAGATATCGTGTTAAAAATAAATCACTATTTTTTGCAATAGTGGGAGCGGTCATGGGTGGATTGGCTTCAAAATCGAATATATATATATATATATATATATATATATATATATATATATATATATCTATATATATATATATATATATATATATATATATATACGTTACAAACATTGGACCAAAACTAATGAATGTACACCATTGAGTGGTGCATTCACACTAGTAAGAGAATTATCTTTGGCTAAGCCGAAGCTCAAACATCGCTCTTCATTTTAGAGACACCAAAAATTTTGCTACATGTAGCACATATGTTCTATATACATCTATTATAAGTGGACGTAGTGAAAGAGAGAGTAAACAATTTTTATAAACTTTTCTTCGATGTAAAGAGGATAAGTTTGTACGTAACTTTAATCAATGAAATAACTTGAACCCGATCAACGATTATCCAATGCGTGCCCACCTTATACGTCCACAATATGTCAAATTAAGTAAACATATTCAAATATTTCGCTATTATTGCTCCTTAAACTTTGATATATGAGTTCTAATGGGCACTTAAAAATACTTTAAAAAAATGGGCGTTTAGGGTTCAATTTATCGCCCAGAAACTTTTCAACGGGGAGTGATGGTAATTTCTGCTAACTAGTTATCTTTCACTTATTTCTAATCAAAAAAATACCGGGCAACGCTGCACTGTGGACTGAACATCGAATTCATTGGCCAAAACCCCTTAGATTTGTTGAAAGTTATTTCAAAAATTTGTACACTATTTGATAATATTTAAACTAAGGTATCCAAAAAATTAGTTTCATATCTTGAGAATGGTGGGCGTGGCATACTTTTAAACATATTTTTTTTTCATAAAAAATGTGTTTTTTTTGGTTTTTTAACTGGAAAAGAATTACTTTACAGTCAAACTATCATCGGTAGAAAAATGCGGTTTTTTTTGTGGATTTGTAGGATCAATATCTTTCAAAATCATAGCTGTAGTGTTTATAGTTAATGTATTAAAAAATAATTTATAAATCACTATATTTTTGTTAAATTTCAACTTTAATAGAATAGAACTTTTGTTGCGGGCGAGTGCGTGTGTAAAAAACGGGAACCTGTAGTAGGTGGCAGTATTCTCTAAATTTTCCTAGAAGGTTTATGAACCGCCCGGACCCGCCCGTAGAACAATTTTTTTTTAAATGAAATTTAATGAGAAGAATTGATATTACTTGAAAATTTTTTTGAGCCGTAGTTTAAGAGATATCAAACTGAAATGTTTTATGTGAGTATATATATAATTCATGTGGAGGTAAATTCTAAGATGGGCAAAATCGAACGAAATCTACTCCCACCTCAATATTTTTTTTTGTGGTAAACAAAGTTGTGATTGTTTAAGATTAAACATGCATAATTTAAATTAAATGATTATTAAGAATAACTATTTAAGGTACACAATATTATATTAATTAACATACAGAGGAAATACAAGTAATATTTGCAAAGTTTCCAAACTAAGTACAGTTAACTAAATGAAGGTAGTCAGGTAAAATTGTTACCTGCTTTTCATTTTAAAGGCTTATTATGACAATCAAAACGAAACGTTTCGTTCGCTGTACTGTAGTGTATCCACTAGGCGACTAAGCCAAATGTTATAGTGTAGCGTACACTCTTGGTGAATATACAAAGTTCTATTTGGCTTTTGGGTGTTCGATTTCGTGTGACACATTTTCGTCACCAAGTGCATTGTATACGAAAATGTATGCATTTTACTCAATGATCGAATTACACTCAATTACTATTTCGTTCTTTGTTTATGTTCTAGCCAATAGAAATGCGCCTTGGTTGATCAAATTATGTTGTGATCACCAATGGTATTTCTATCCCTTTTCTATGCCCAATATTTATGAATAATAATATGATTTATCAATAATATTATTAAGTATGAAAGAGACCAAAAGGCTCTTTCCAAATATTGTAAAGTTTCGGAATCTGCTATATAAAGCCGATCCCGAAACTAAAGAATTCAGAGTTGAGCTGATATGCTCTTGGGCTTCGTCCCAATTAAGCTATCTCCAACTCTCCCGGAATTCGTGGCCTCGGCCAATTCCAACAAAAATCAAATAATCTATAATTAAAAATAAAGTTAATTATTTTAAAACAATAAACTTCGTTTATCATTATATGGCGATCCTGCCTTAATGAACTCGGAATACGAGATTCCTCCAACGGATGCTCCGGCATATGTCCTAACTCCAATTTCGGAAGGACCAAAGCCGCTCAGCATTCAGGGGTATCGGGTGCGCCAATTGCGCAGAAAAGAGTCCGTACTAACAGCGATTCCTAGAGTCCAGCTACCGCCACCAAACCCAAAGCGCGGTGGACGAATCGTCTGGGTACGTCGACGAATTGGACATATCAAGTCCTTGGTCAACGAAGATCCACCCCCATCATTTCAAATATCGTTTGATTTGTGGGATGCGCTCGAGCAGTTGTAAGCCGAGCTAAAGAAGAACTCCCAGTCAGTAAAGAAGAAGAAAACCTTAAATGTTGGCGATAAGAAAACGACTACATCAGACGCGATCATCTCGACGGCGCTGATAACTATTTTATTTATATTCTTGATATTTTAATTATTATCATTCTCTTATTCACACTGTATAAAATCAATCAATATATTAATTAAAATACGTGCATAAGCACATAAATAGAGTATGTATATGTATAGAATGTATAAGTAAATCATACAATCATATTTTTAACAACAACAGAATTCAAAATAACGTACCGCAACAATCAGGACAATGACCGTAACAATTGAAATTCTGTAAAATAGAAATTATGTCAACTACAACAACAACAACAACAACAATTCGAACAGAAACCAGACACGACGTGTACAGGTACTAAACAATTACAGTGGCTTGGAGCACGAAAATGTTCCAAACAGCCGAAAACAAATCTAAGCATTGTTTTTTTTTTAAATATCAGATAACATAACAACATTTTATTTAACTTTGAACTGAAATGACGCTAGAAAAAAAAAAAAAAAAAAACCTTCCATTTCTAATTGACACCAGTGCAAATGTTTCGGTCAGTAGGACAGAAAATTCGAATGGTGACAATAGTATTATTATTATTTTTTTTAATTATTTTTTTCTTGCGACATATGCGAATACGATTTTGAAATCGTATATTAATAATGTACAATGAATACCAATGCAGATGCTTATTCAGATATTTAAAAAAAAAAAAAAAAACATGATTCCAAAAGAAACTGACAATAACGCCAAGAAAACTTTAGTAGTAACAAGGGGGATGATACGAAATTGTGCACAGGATACATGTAATTGTGCTCAACCTACAAAAAAGGAGAACTGTAGTATCCAATCGGAGTCTGATCAACTTCATATTTGGGACTGCACGTCCTTATCTGACATAAGAAACGTCGTAGGCTTAAAATTCGTAATTAATTATAATACTGATGCATCTATAAAAATTGAAAAAATTAAAAATAATATCATTGTGAGATGTAGCGAAAATCTAGCAAAATCCGTTTTGACACTAGAGAAGTTGACATCTGAGATGAAGGCAATGAAAATTAACGAGCTCGCGTTGAAAAACAACGATGAAATATTTAATTTGGTACCAAAACATACATTTAAAAATATGTATAATGAGCTGCAGCAGAAACTTAAAATCCTAGGTGAAAATAAAAAAACAAATGACTATTTAAACATACTCATTTATGTACCTCCCAAAAATGTTGATGACAAACTACTACAATATAAATTAATTGATGAATATCATAATTCAGTGCATGGCGGGCACTTAGGAATCACAAAAGTTATAAATAAACTTAAACAAAAGTATATTTGGAAACACTTGAGACGAATGGTCAAAAATTTCGTAAACAATTGTGAAGTATGTCAAAAATGTAAACAAACAAAACATATTAAAGAAAATTTGGTAATTACTGACACTCCAAGCACGAGTTTTGAAAAAGTGTCGATTGACACTGTTGGTCCATTTAAAATAATTGAAAGATTAGGAGTTAATTCAGTGATAGACAAAGGTGGAAAACTGAAGGAAGTCCATAATAATAATCTAAAAAATTTTAATAGTATATAAAATTGTATTTCACTAAACTTTATAAAATTTTTTTTTAATACTACATAATTATTGTATTCATACTGCACATTATACTTACTTATATATATTATAAATTTAAAAGTATATATAGCTATAACTATTAAATGTTAATGATTTAAATATTTCTATATTTTCTTATTTTATAACTATAAAAACTTAAATTTATCTTTTTACAAAAATATTTTTATAAACAAATAAGATTTAAATTTTTAGAAAATTATGAACTTTTGTAAACCCCATAATTTTCTCTTAAGGGTGAGGGTGTAGTGTATCCACTAGGCGACTAAGCCAAATGTTATAGTGTAGCGTACACTCTTGGTGAATATACAAAGTTCTATTTGGCTTTTGGGTGTTCGATTTCGTGTGACACATTTTCGTCACCAAGTGCATTGTATACGAAAATGTATGCATTTTACTCAATGATCGAATTACACTCAATTACTATTTCGTTCTTTGTTTATGTTCTAGCCAATAGAAATGCGCCTTGGTTGATCAAATTATGTTGTGATCACCAATGGTATTTCTATCCCTTTTCTATGCCCAATATTTATGAATAATAATATGATTTATCAATAATATTATTAAGTATGAAAGAGACCAAAAGGCTCTTTCCAAATATTGTAAAGTTTCGGAATCTGCTATATAAAGCCGATCCCGAAACTAAAGAATTCAGAGTTGAGCTGATATGCTCTTGGGCTTCGTCCCAATTAAGCTATCTCCAACTCTCCCGGAATTCGTGGCCTCGGCCAATTCCAACAAAAATCAAATAATCTATAATTAAAAATAAAGTTAATTATTTTAAAACAATAAACTTCGTTTATCATTATAGTACTGTGAAAATAGCGTTCTACACATTCTTAGAAAATCTCTGTGTTAAATCTACCGAATAAAGCTAAAAACTGGTGCAACAGTGAAAGAAAGACTCCCATCATGTATATATAATTATTTTTGAAAGAATCAATGTTTGTTCTACAAAATGTCTACAATTAAACTCAATATGAATTGAAAACATTTGCGCGCAAATTTCTTGCAAATTTGTTATCAACAATCAACTGTATTGATATCAGCAATCAGCTGTTTTGTTATCAGTATAATCAACAACACAACTAGTGCCATCTTTGTGTGGAACTTGTACAGTGGTGGCCAAATAAAATTCATAAATAATTATAATAAACCATCCATTTATATAAATAACTTGCCACCACCTGGCGGTGGCTAACCATCTACTACAACAATATCGACAATAACAACAACTACGTCTTCACTTACATCAACAACATGCTCCTTGCGTACAGTTCCAACTATTGAAACTATTGCACAGAAAAAACAAATTTTATTAAAAAGGGTAAGATCGAATTCGTTTAGTGAATATTCACAAACAAAAATATCGCTTAAAAATACTCATAAACAAGATTCAAAAATAAACAGTAACCATACTTCAGTAAACAAAACATTGTCAACGAATTCTGAACCAGTCACAGGGAAAGGAAATTAAAAACGTAATAGATCCAGTACGGATTGCTCCGCTCCTGCACTAAACATGGCAAAACAGTCTACCTTGGATAACTACTGGCTTGGCCCGCCATCTTTGAATATAAATATATACGCTATTCTTTCTCAAGATGATGATATGCAGACATCAGTTAGTGAGGTAAAAAATTCCTAAACCTCCACCTATTTTCATTTCTAACGTTAGTAACATCTAACCACTCCTTGAACTGATAAACAGTATAGAAAACAACGAATACGAAATGAAAATTCTAAAAGGAGATGAAGTAAAGATTTAACTGAATAATGAGGATAAGTACTCTATGGTCACTAAAGCCTTATCTGAAAGAAATACTGAGTTTCACACATATACATCAAAACAAGACAAAAGTTTCAATGTAGTTATAAGCGGTTTGCATCACACTACCCCAATAGAAGACATTCGTCAAGAATAAGAAAAACACTTCCACAGCAATATTAATATATCTAACATAAAACAAAGAGTAACAAAGAATCCCTTATCCTTATTCTGGGTCAATACAAAACCAAACATCAATAACAAAGTTATTTACAATATAAACTTTATTCTACACACAAAAATAACTTTCGAACCACAAAAAAAAGAGAGAGATTAACCAATGTATGAACTGTCAAAGATACGGGCACACAAGAAAGTTTTGCAACCACAACGCGCGCTGTGTGAAATGTGCAATGAGCCATCTCACCTCTGACTGCCCCCGAAAGATTAAATCAAATGATGTACGATGCGTATTGTGTGCATTAACAATAACAGCAGTATACTGTCCACCTAGACATAAAATCAAAAAAGATCAATACGAAGAGTTTTTCAATACGCTAGGTCCGAGATTCATAGCTGCAGACGACTTCAATGCCAAACACATACAGTGAGATCACGGCTAATTAACCCAAAGGGTCGAGAACTTTTAAAAACGTTGCAATCAAGTAATATTAATCACATTTCAACAGGTGAACCAACATACTGGCCATCAGACGTTACCAAAAAGCCCGACTTAATCGATTTTTGTGTGGTAAAAGGTCCAATGAATAACTTCGACTCATTCTCTTGTTTAGACTTGTCTTCAGACCATACGCCAATCCTAATCAAAGTTCACTCAGACGCCAAAACAACCACAAAACCACCATCATTGCACAAAAAAAAACTAACTGGCATAAATTAAGGCAAATCTTCGATTCCACAATCCCTTTAAATCTATAATTTCATTTAACAAAACTGTTAGAGAAGCAGCATGGGCCGCATCTCCACAGCAAAAATCATATTTCAAAACGGCTGAAGTGCATCCGCTTATCAGAGAAAAACTTAAAAGGAAACGAGCTCTAAGAAAAGTATGGCAGTCTACTAGGCACCCTAATGATAAAGCCAAACTCCATAAGGCAGTAAAAGACCTTAAAGAAGCTCTCTGCACCCAAAACAACAAGCAGTTTGAAGACTATATTTCAAGCCTTACACCATTTGAAGTCACAAATTATTCACTCATGAAGGCTACTATAAATTTAACCAATCTATCCCTCACACAGCTCCTATCAAAACAGAAACAGGTCAATGGGCAAAAAGCGAAAAAGAGAAATCAGATGCTTTCGCAAAACACCTTGCAAAAGTCGTTATGCCTTTCTCAAGCAACCAAGATCAAGCTGATGAGGAAGCACATATGACAGCCTTTCTTGAGTCCTCAGGGCAAATGGAGTTGCCTATAACATATTTTAGCAAAAGAGAAGTTTGCTGCAAAGGCTAAAACCAATAATAAACAAAAAAACAAAAATTTCGTTTTATCAATTTTCGTTCTTCATAATACCTCGTTCAGAACAAAAAAACTTTTTCCTCTCTCAAAAATTAATTTGAGAGGTGTTCCGTTTGTTTTCGTTTTATCATAATAGTAAATTGCTATTAGCAATTTTAGTTTCACTCAAACGAATGAAAACGAAAGGTTCATAATAAGGCTGTTAATCTCAAAGTTGACAGGTAAAATGTTTTATTCTACCTATTTTTCATTTTAAACTCAATGTAAGAATTTTTAAAGTGAAGAATTTTGGTATAAATAATTCTAAGAATAAAAAAATAAAACAGTAGATGATTAGTATCTAAAACAGAAGTGTGTTTTTATTAAAGCGGAACGAGGAGTCTTTTAGAGCGGCAATAGCGGTATTAAATTGAATCAATAACCATCGTAAATCGTAACATTTATTCGCAAGATATGAAAAGCTTCAAGTATATAGAATTGACCGAGTATTTTAAAAATAAGAAAGAGGAAGATGTTTTAAACTATGTAAAAAATAAACTGGACTTCAACGCATTCAGCAACGAATAACAACTGGACTAACAAGAAAAAATATCGACTATAGTCAAACATATTAAAGATGCATATACGAAAGAAGATTACAGCAAAACTAAATTTGTTAAGAAATATGAAAAGTGGTTATAAGGAGAACTTAGTGTCAAGATCGATTCATAACAGGAAATTGCAAGTACCGGTGGAAGACCACGAAAATCACTGGAAAACTGCTGCGATAGATCTAAGAGGCGCAAGTTTAAGGAAATTCAGGAAACCATCGGATGTGATAAGATTAAAGATACTTTTCTACAAAACTCTGATCAGATTAACAATATACTAAAGTGGATATCATCGATAAAGTAATTCTCGCTAGTCTACTGTGAACAAAACGGATGAAGATTATAAGTTCACACCTGAGGAGGCATTAGCAATATTTTTTGTTTTGAAATTAACAAAAGATCAATATAAGCAGCTCAGAACACGAGCGATGGACAAAAAATCACATTTGTATCTATCATATGAGGAAATATTTGGAATGTTTCAAAGGACGATACAATAACATCGATGTTGGCACAGATACAACTACAAGCTCTACTTGATCACACTGGCGAATGATTGATACAATCAATTGATGGAAATGAGTTGAAGAAATATGGAAACACCAATAAAAGTTTTTCTGCAAATGATGATGTGATGGTTCGTCCGGACAAAAACAATATAAGCAAGTCTTATGTGAAAATACTTTAGATGCATACATGTTCATGGTCTCATTAGTACCTTTGCAATTGAGAAAGAATGACTCAGATCTATTCACTAGTACATCAACAATTGATATTTGGAAAAATCCAACACCATCTTCAGTTAATAACTGAAGGCTAATAAAATTTCAATTTAAAAAGAAAACTTATGCTACAATTAATTGCAACACTACGATCATTAATACTAGATATTGACGGCCAAACAATTGAAGTAAGCTACCCATTAATGCTAACAATGATAGATGGGAAAGTAGGTCAGGCTTTAACGGACACTAAGGCTGCATCAAGCTGCATCATATGCAAAGCAACGTCAAGTCAATTAAACAAAGTATCAGAAAAATCATAAGATAATAATGAGGATCAGTAATGTAACGAATTAAATTTTCCCAGCCGAAGTATTACTCGCGGCGTCCAGGGTCAATCTTTTTCGCAACAAAAATTTATTTAGAAAAAAAAGGAACGTGCGTATGTGTAGAAAAATTATACAAATAATTTATTTTAAATTTTTCTTCTGATTTTTTATTGGCTTTATTTTTAACTAGCTTAAATTATCCGGCGGTGCCCAGGTTTTTTTTTAATAGAATCAAGTCTTAGTTTATTCGGTAATTAAGATTAATAAACTTTCCAGCCTCGCTCACCATTTTTGGAATTATATTTGTATGAATATTTGGTTATTTTAGTACTTTTATACCAGATTTGTATGCAGAACTTCCCGTTACTCCCCGTTGTGTGTTTGTAAATAGTGTCAACATGTACCTCTAAATTGAGTTTCGCAACTGTTGCAGTTAACCTCCCCGGTATTCGCATTTGTATGTAACTAAAATTGTAGTAGCACTTTTCGTTCAGATTAAGTTATAATACTATGAACCAAAGTTCTTCATAGTAGTACATCACGTTCCTGAGCTATAGCGGTAGGTGTTAAATAGACCCCAGTTTTGGTCAGATGGTAGATATAGTTACAGATATGATCTGAGCGTCTTAGACCATATATGTATCTCGCAACGTTGTTGTAAAGAACGTTAAATTTGGACCTACACCGGGAATTGCAATTTGCATACAACTCGCAACCGTATAGTTACTATAGTTACTATATATATATATTGTCAAGGATCGTAGCCAGGTGCCTTAGGAATTTCCTGTCGAAAAACACAAAATTATTTATTTAACATTATTGGTTCAAAAGTTAAAGACTTTTGGCCGCTGAAAAAGGCTTTCAGTCCACTGTGCGCCGGGTACGACAGGCTAAATTATTTACTTACAATATAAATAAACAAATAAGCATTACAGTTGTTGTTTGTTCAGTAGTTTACTAGCTTTAAACAAACAATACAAACAATAAGTGTACTTGAACCAGAAATGCGGACTATAGCGACTTATAAAAAAAGGTGAATTTGCGTGCTAACCAAAATATTATTTACAAACAAGAGCTTCAAATGTAAATTTTTAATTAGCGGATTTAACACATATTTATTTGTTCAAGGTGAAATAATATCATCTGTTATCTGTCTCAAATTCTGATTTATCCAGTAACATTATAGCTAAACAAAGTCAGATTATACAAGTAGGAGATTATAGTAGGTCATAGCGACTATTACAAATGCACCGCAATCAAATTAGGATGGTTAATGGTGATATTAAAAACAAAACCTTGAACCACACTAATTAGATTACTCAACTTATTTAAGATCGTTTATGTACCAAAATAACATATGAAAGTTTAAAGGGAATTATTTAATCTATACATATAAAACAAAGTTGCATACCTATGAACACGCATCACTCAAGAACGGATCGTCCGATTTGAATTATTTTTTATGCACCACTCAGTGGTGTATATCTCAATATCTCATATATTGAGAATATGAGATGTTGAGTTGAAACTTTGTACACATTTTTCTGTTGTGCTTGGAAACAACTGATTAAATTTTGGAAACGATTAGTTTGGTCCATGTTTGTTATTTTTTTTAATATATTACTAGCTGACCCGGCAAACTTCGTGCTGCTCAAAATTGATTTTGAATCATTTCGAGTAATTACAATTCCACACGAATTAAATTTGTTTAATATAAGATTCGCTATTGATGACGTCAACCGAATTTTAATTAATGATTTTGAATTTAAAATATATTTCTATTTACACGAAAAGTCTATATATAAAAAGGTTAAGGGAATAACAATGTCAATGCAGGTAAATGTAAAGCTTTGTGGCAGACTACATTCTTAGTTTTGTTGTCCGACGTGTAAATAAACAAAGATGAAGGCTTTCCAACACGCGAACATGCAACATATAATTGACCAAATAGTTTCACACATAGAGAGCAAACAAAATTATGGATGTATGGGAGGTACTCCACTTCCTTTGTGGATCCCGCTGAGTTTTGATAACATATGACTTCATCTTAAATCCCAGTACTGTAGGGCAAATAGTTTCAGAGATAGAGAGCATACAAAATTGGGGTTGTATGGGAGGTACCCCGCCTCTATCTGTGATCCCCGCCATTTTTTTGTCGTCTTACGGCATTGGTTATATATGACTACATTCCAAATTCAATATTGTATGTAGAGCAACATTTTTGCGAGATGTTGTGCTTTAAAGGGAAAAATTTGCCACGCCCACTAAAAATGCGGTGGCTTAGGTGGATCTCCAAAACAAAACAAGAAGCCACAGCTCGAGGGGGGCACGGGCGCAGGAAGTTCCAACTTAGAAAAAATAAGGAAAAAACCAAAAAAAAAACAATGTTTAATTAAAACGTTATAAAAAGCAGCTTTATTTTAGGCGTTGTTACCTTTGCGGTTCCGATAAGAGTCTGATCTCTAAATCAAACGGCAAAACAAGAGCCGTAATAAAATAATAACAACAAATTTAAGAAATATTGTTATTTACAGTGGCCGAAGTGCCAACTGCGATGACGACTGACTGTTCGGGCTGCGATTCTGCGGTGAGCGTGCTATGAGACGGACGAGGTCCCTTGTTAGACGCTTTTTGATCCAAACTAGTGCTACTAGTACCCGCGCATGGAGACGGACGAGGTCCCTTCACATTTTAAAGAGTTCTAGATTCACGAATGATCCCACGTTGGAACGAACTAGGTTCTTTACTAGGCGCATTTCGAGACCGACTAGTGACTATACGACAATAAAAAAATACAAAAATATGAGACGTAAATTTTAAGGCTCGAACTACAGCCAGAATAAAAGATACGTTAATATTTCTTGCCATTTATTTCCACTCATTTATCTAAATTCGCTTTAAAAGAAAAAATGCAAAAAATACTCTATCCAAATTTTAAAAGAAAATTGTAAAATATGAATCTGTTTACAAACTAAAGATGAAAGTCAATACGAACGAGATAGCATTTGACGACTTTCAACAAACAACTATATTAAACGGCGTAAATCGACTCGAATGAACTGACATCTTTTGGGGCAAACTAGAAGGTTAGAACTTTAAAAATTTGGCTTTATAGCTATACAAATGCGAGATAGGTTGCTGCTGCACAACATTAAAATTACAGCATTTATTTTGGGAGGACGATCGAGGTCCTTTTCGAGGGGTTTTAGACATGTGAAGCAAAAAGTGGTGGTTCGATTTACACACCTTACAACTAGCTTCACTACGACAATCTTTACTCAAATGAGTGTGCGCAAGACACCGAGAACAATGAAGGTTTTGTACAACTGCCTTTAAACGATCATGTTTATTCATTTCTAAAAATTGGCTACAAAAACTAAGTGGGTGGCCTCCTTTACAGATGCGACAAACCACAGCACGAGAATTTGCAATTTCCTTAGAAGTTTGCTTTTTTACAATCGAATTAGAAACAAGTGTTGTAAAAGAAGACACATTTGTATCAGGCAGAGGACCGGTCAGAATCCAACCAAAAACAGATTCTTGAGCCAACAAAGATTAACAAACTTTTTGCCTGATGCCATCACAAATAATTGTGGGATAAAGATCACCACCGATGAGCACATCAACTTCATTACTCTTCAGAAAATTGGGATCAGCCAACTTTAAGCCTTTCATTGATTCGTCCAGCAGAGGTGACGTTGCTCAGACCAGAAACTTTTGCGTTTGCCTTTTCGACTGGCAGTTTTAGTAATTTCTGAAGTCGCTCGGAAATAAATGTTCCTTCAGAACCCGAATCAATTAAAGCTCTGACTGTAAAAGTAGATCCCGAATTACATATTTGCACCATAGCTGTGCCGAGAAGTACACTCTTGGAAAAAGTCGAAAAACAAGACCGCAAATTTTCCATGATAGGTGTCGAAGTAGACTGTAACTGCCGAGATGGGGTTACACACTGTTCGCTGCCTTCAGATGCAGCAGAGGATGGTTGAAAACTACGTGATTTTCCAGAACCACGATGCAGAGTAGTGTGATGTCGTTGCCCACAAATTGAGCAGTTAAATTCACTACTGCAGTCCTTCACTTGGTGAGATGGTGCTAAACAATTTATGCACAAATGCAATTTCTTCACCTTCCAAAAACGATTAGAGGGGCTCATGTCCAAAAATTTCGGACACTTCATCATCGTATGGTGCCGCGAAAAACAAAGTCGACAATCCATACTAACAACATCTTCTTGTGATGTATCATTATTTAAGTGAGACGAGTATAATGGTTTTTCAGAACACGATTTATTTGACAATGGCTTTGTGATCGACGCCCCTTGGAGATCTGAAACCGAATGTAAGGTTTGAAATCGACGAGAAAGAAATGCGTCCAAATCAGACCACTTTGGAACGTCCGATTTCATTTCGATGGACTGTTCCCATAAAGTCAATGTCATTGCTGGTAACCGGGTTGAACAAACAAAAACTAAAATTGCATCCCAGCTACCAGTGTCGATGCCATGCATTTTTAAAGCGGTAACACAGTTGTTGATATCACGGTGTAGCTTTTTAATAAAACTACCATATTCAACAGAAACCGATGCAAGGCCAAAAAGAATTTTCAGTTGGCTATTTATCAAGATACGCTTATTTTCATAGCGATCTGATAAATTTTGCCAAGCTGACGAGAAACCATTATTCGTGAGCGGCGATTTGTTCACTATGTCTTTTGCCTCACCACTGGTCTTCTGTTTGAGGTGATACAGCTTTTCTACTGGGGATAAAAAAAAAATAAAAAAAAAAAATCTCGATAATCTCGAATTCGAAATATAAATGGCAGTGAACATATCACGAAAACTAGGCCATGATAGATAATCCCCATTAAACACGTCTATATCACAAGGAGGTACAGTAACTCCAAAATCTAAATTATTAATTGGATCAAAAACCAGGGTAGGCTGTGAAACTAATTGTGGCAGTAGTGTTGGAGTGGGTTGCAAAACCGGTGACGTCTGCGAAATTTGAGGTGCTTGCGAAATGGGAGGAGATTGCGGAGATAAAGAATAAAGCGAGGGCGGAAGCATGTCCGTAGCAATACCCGAAGAAAATTTGCTTGGGGGTTGCTGTCTCGATACGATGGAACTCAAAGAGCTAAAATACTCTTCCATCGCAGCAGCACAGGCAATATAAGCCGAAAAACAAGTTTGGTATAATGATTTTACCCTACAAACTTCCTCGGGTCCATGATCACCCGATATAGCCTTAACCGCAGACAAGCACCCCTTATACGTCTGTTTCAACGTAACCCAGAGCTCCTTAAGCACCTTTTTGTGCACCTCTAATGTGCAAATGGAGTGATCTGTTTTCGAAAATAGATTAAAATGCTCTACAAATTTAATAACTGCCTCAGCAGCACTTTCAAAATTCCTTATTGAATCCATGTCTGTTTAAAATTTATTTTAAAAAGTAAATAACACAACAAACAAAACTTTAAATAAAGCACCAAATATTACAAAAAAAAATATTTGCGCAACAAAATTATTTAAAGTGCAAAGATATTCTTACTTTAAAAAACAAAATGCGAATAAAAACCAAGAAAAACGGATCAAAGAAATATTTTGTTCGAAATTTGAAAATATCTGTAAAACAAACTCCCAAAAATAGGCAAAAGTACCCACAAAAACAATTTTATCGCAAACACAAATAAAAATTAAAATTGTTAAAAAGTACATAAAATTACAAACAACTAGCAAACAGAAAAAAAAAAAATTAAAACAAATAAAAAAAAAAAATTCGCAAAACCAAAAACAAATCTTATAAATAATTTAATGCAATACAAAAAATACACGAAAAGTATTTTGCATCATCAGCATACATTAGAATTTTTGAATTTTTAACTACTGACGGTAATTCGTTTATAAATAAAATAAATAAAATAGGTCCAAGATGGCTACCTTGAGGGACACCTGAAACAACGTTTATAACTTCTGATATAGAATTTTTGAAAAGGATTTTCTGTTTCCGATTAGTCAAATATGATTTAATCCAGTTCAACAGCAAAAATGGAAATCCAAGAATATCTAACTTCTTAATTAATAAATCATGATTAACTTTATCAAAAGCTTTGCTAAAATCAGTATAAATTACATCAGTTTGAAAATTGTTTGTAAAACCTTGGATTGTATCAGTTGTAAATTCAAGCAAATTAGAAGTAGTTGATCTTCCTTGAAGAAATCCGTGCTGTGATGTTGAAATTGTTGATTTAACAGAATGAATTAATTTTTTTGTGATAATTTGTTCAAATAGTTTAGGAATAACATTTAGTTTGGCAATACCTCTATAATTAGATACATTTGATTTAGATCCACATTTAAAGAGAGGGAAAATAAACTATTCTTTCCAAATAACTGGAAAATATCCTTGTATAGGTAAAGAAGCGTTAAAAAGTTCAGTTAAAGGAAGATATAGATATTCTGCGCACATTATTAAAATACAAATAGGAATATTATCAGGTCCACCAAAATAAGAAATTTTTAAGTTTTGTAATAATATTATTAAAGCTTTGAATACAAGATGGTCTGTGAATTTTATCGTCGTAAACTTCATTTGAATAAGTAGTTGTGAAAAATTCTGCAAACATATTTGAAATTTCCAATTCATCATTTGATTCATGATTTTTCCATTTCATAGAAGTGGGAAAACCATTATCCTTCCTTTTAGAATTGACGAAGTTATAAAAAGTTTTTGAATTATATCTAATTTTTAATTTTAATTTCGTTAGGTAATCATTGTAACACTTTTTATTCAAACGCTGGTACTTTTGATTTAATAAGGTATATTTCAAATAATTTGCAGGACTATTTCTTTTTTTATAAGCTTTATAGGCATGACTTTTAACATTTTTTAATTTTTATAATTCTTCAGTAAACCAAATTATACCATTAGTTGTTTGGGTTTTAACTTTTTTAGGAACAAATAATTCAAAACCTTTGTAAAGCGTATTATTTAATGTAAACACACAACTATCTAGATCTTTGAAATTGAAACTCCAATTCATTGAAGACAAATAGTTGCACATTTTTGTTATATCTGTTTTACGAAAACAAAAAGTTCTTGTGGGTGTTGCAATATTAAAGCTTGCCAATATAACGGATTTAACCGACAACAACAATGAAGGATGATAACTATCTTCAGGTAAAACAAAAGGGTCACAACAATCAAGCGGATTACTGACATATACCAAATCTAAAATTTTTCCCGTCCTATTTAAAATTCCATTTGATTGCTTTAAGCATAAGTCTGACAACGAATCAAAAAAGTCATCAAAACATTCACGAGACGAACAAGGTAAACATTGGTTCGTATCTTTACAAAAACTCCAAGATACAAAAGGCAAATTAAAGTCACCAAGAACAACAAAGAAGTCTAAAGGTTTAATTTTTGAATAAATGTTTTTTATAATAGAATCATGTTCAAGGTAAATAGTAATGTCAGAGTTTGGAGGAATATATGAACATGTTATAAATATATGTTTATTATTGACATGCATACGAATACATATAAATTCCAAATTAACCGCTTCAGAAACCAAAAGTTCTTCGGATGGAAATTTAGTATTTACAGCAATAAGTACACCACCACCAGTTTTAAGAAATCGGTCTTTTCTTTAAATTTGAAAACCATTTCCTAAAATCTCAGAATTGTTTATGTTAGGTTTCAGCCAGGTTTCAGTAAATACTAAGACCTCAGAACTACAATCAGAACTATTTAGATATACATCAGTTAGTTTTGTATTTAACCCTCTAACATTTTGGTAGAGAATGCTAATATTAGTTGAAGAGCTTAACAGTTTTTTGATTGAGCAATATTTTCAGCTCGAGGAGGTCTACTTTTTTGAATAAATTCATGAACTATTGAATCTTTTGGCCAAAAATTTTTGTCAATAATTAAATGAAAAGCATTATAAGGAACAGTTACTTTTAAAGATAAAATGTCTCTAACATAAGAAAAATTAAATTTCATCACATTGATATCATTACTTTGTATTTTCAATTTAGAATTTATGTAATTTTTTATCTGGTCAATAGTTGTCTCCGGTGCAAATCTAGAAATAAATACAGATTTCTTTGGGGGAACCACAACAAGATTTTTTTGAGGTTCCAGCTCCGGAGGAGGAATTATATTAATAATCGGAGGGATCGATGTATCTAAATTGTTCTGATTTGGAGTATGAGAATGACCATTGGCATCAGAATAAATCGACAAAGGAGTAACAGGGTTAAAAGAAACTGAATGCGTAACTAAGGGCGAAGTTGGTGTTGTCGGCACAGATTCCGGTGGTAACACAAGTTGGCATTCCTTACTTATGTCTAACTGTAAGCTTGTTTTTTGAGGATTTGGAGATAACTCAGAAATTTCCAAACACTTTAATTTATTGAACAAATTTTGGTAATAATAAAGCTTGTTCATTAAATTAGTAAGATCTTTACCAACCTCTGTTAAGCCAGATCTTGTTTGCCTAAAAAGTCTGAGAATATCAACATCAGTAGTACGACATTTCACACATGACCAACGAAGCTCAAAGTCACTTCGAATAAAATCTGATTGCCGGCCTGTAAATCCGGCGCATTTAAAATGCCAGTTATTGTCACATAACCAGCAAGATAAATATTCATCAGATGCTTTTTTCAAAGTGCAATTCAAGTTACCGCACTGCATATTCAAAATATTGAATAATGGAACTAAGAAATGAAATTTAAAAATTATTTATTTAAAAATTTTTAGAAATTAAAAACAAATAAATAAAAATAATAAAATATTAAATTGAAAATTGGAAAGTCACCGTCCCTGAAAATATATGGTGACAGTTGACAGTTTACAGTTGACAAAAAAAAAAGTGCGCCAAAAGTAAGCTGTAATACTAACAAATACACTGATTGACAGAAACAAAAATAAAAACAAAAACAGGCAGAAAACAAACAAAAATGCAAAAACAAAATAAGCTTCACAAAAAATGAAAATTAAATTTCCACAATATAACATAAAACAATTGTTATAATATTAGCACTTAGCTTTGATATTAAAAGTTAAAAGATGCACTTTGTTTATCACCACTATAAAAATTTAATTTAGATTTAAAACACAAATAAATATTTAAAAATACGAGCACAGAAAAATTTTTACGTACAATTCTACAAGAGTTGCCAGAGTTCTATGGGCTATGCTGTATAACAACTTCTAAAACTTACTTTTAAGTTTGTTATTTGCTCCACGTTCTCAGTACCAAGTGCTTTGGCTTCCCTTAGAGCTACCTCATAAACTGCCTTTAGATCCACCCACATGAATTTAAGCTCCTCTATTTGTACCTCTTTTGAAAAGAAACTTAAATCCTTAGGATCATTTTCATTAAAGGCTGCTCCGGCTTTAGCAAGAGTCAGGCTTCGTACCCTCCACTCCGCCTTTCCAACCTCATTAAAATACTTATCTGACTACCCACTAATGAACATTTTAAAATTCCTAAACAATTCAGTATGCCTCCAGCATTGATCCCCCCCCCCCCCTTCAGGAGATTGTGGTTGCAAAGCGGCATTAATTATGCTACTTGTGCTGGTGGAGCTCCACCAGTTTTTCCAATTATACTACTACTACTACTACTGCTGTGCTCACGCCAACTTAGGTTTAGGGCAAAGAATATTTTGCCACGCCCACCTATTACGCCCACAATTTGTAAAACTAAGTTAAAATATTCAATTATTTCGCTAATATTGTAACTAAAAATCTGAAATTAGGTCTCTAAATTTGTATAAACACTGTCGACAACTTCCCCAAAAATGGGTGAGGTTGGACCAATTTAACGCCCACTTTGAAAAAAAAGGAAAATATGCGATTTGGCTAATATTTCTTCTTAAAATCTGAAATTTGGTATCTAAGGTTGTATGGGCACTGTCTATAACTTCACTAAAAATGGGCGTGGTTGGATATATTTTACGCCTACTTTCAAAAAAAAGGTGGATCAATTTCACGCCTACCAACATTGCTCAGGTACTTGATGCGCTATATAGAAAATATGTTACGGGATGCACCGGGAAGAATAACAGGATATACAAAATCTGCCACTCCCACTTATTACGCCCACATTTTGTTTAATTAAGTGAAAATTTACGATGACATTGCTAATATTGCTCCTAAAAATTTGAGATTTTGTTTCTGAGTTTGTATACCGAAAATTTCATGCCGTAACTCAGAATCGCTACAAGAGTGAGTACCGGGAAGATCCGCTAACGGGGAGTACCGGAAAATCTGCTAAAAAAAATTTTAAACTGGCATTGCAACGCATGCCGGGCATTCGCTAGTATTCAATATATTTTAATTAAATAAAACACGTTAGTAAAATATTAAAGAAATATTTTAAAATAAAGTGCGCAACACCACCACTCACCCTTATTATCAGTTTCTTCGTTGATTTGCAGAAAAATCACACCAGGAATTGGTTTATCGCTAAAGTTAATTTTCAAATATATTTTAAGTTTGCTGTGAAATTGCCATTAGGGGGTTCGCAATAAATATTTGAAAGTAAATTTATATTTTTATAGCACACGAATAAGCTTATTGTCTTAAGATACAAACATTATAGGGTAAATTTCCATAATTATAAGTATAATTCAAAGGTTACACAATAAAAAATTTAGTTAATTTTTTAAATCGTGCTTATTTCAAATTTCATTAATTTTGAAATATTGATAATATATTAAACAGTTTAATAAAGTTCCCAAAAATATTTTTTTTGTTGTAACACTTTTGTATTAAAGTTAAATTTTATTAATTATTTATTTAATTTGATCTTCTGTCGAAAATTTTTCTTTGTTGGATAGAATTTAAATATGGTTTCCATAGACATTTTCAATTCGCAGGCAGAAGCCCTTCTTGAATTTGAAGCAGCCTTTAATGAAAATGATCCTAAGGATTTAAGTTTCTTTTCAAAAGAGGTACAAATAGAGGAGCTTAAATCCATGTGGGTGGATCTGAAGGCAGTTTATGAGGTAGCTCTAAGGGAAGCCAAAGCACTTGGTACTGAGAACGTGGAGCAAATAACAAACTTAAAAGTAAGTTTTAGAAGTTGTTATACAGCATATGTTGCCACTGCTTCACAAATGGGTGAATATGCTCATAAGTTGACTCTGCATCCGACCCACAGTTCTTCTTCTCGAGGTTCACCTGTAAGCTCAGGTGCAGCTTTAACTGCAGCAGCTACCCCATTAACAAGTCCATCTTTCCATAATGATATATCTGAAGATACGATAGTTTCCAGGGCACCAGTTGCAAATCACCCCATTCCAAGTTACCCAAATCAAGGGCCCCTCGTTCAAAACTACCCATGTCAACGGCCCCTAGAACAAAGCTACTCAAATCAAGGTCTCCCAAGCCAAAACTACAATTTTCAAAGAAACCCTGTTCAGAGTATCACATCTGAAGTTGATCAGGCCCAAGGTTTTACAGCTCAAAATATAGCTGCACCTACAATAGCACCAGCTATTAACAATATGACCATGTCATATCCAATGTCCGCTCACAATATTTGTTTGCCCCCGTGCGATACTGAAGTGTTCTACGGCGACTACACGTCGTGGTCATCTTTTCGCGGTATGTTCACCGCTATTTATATTTGTAATAGTCGACTTATGCCAGTCGAAAAACTTTTTCATTTAAATCAGAAAACAAGCGGTGAAGCGAAAGGTATTGTGAAAAAGTCTCCCTTGACCAATGACGGTTTCGCACAAGCTTGGCAGAATTTTTCTAATAGATACGAAAACAAACGAATACTTGTTAACACACAATTCTTTAATTGTGTGTTAACAAGTATTCGTTTGTTTTCGTATCTATTAGAAAATTTTTTTAATTTACTTGCTGTTTCAGCAGAATCTGGTCGTGCGTTAAAAAAAATCCAGAGAGACATAAACAATTGCAACTCAACGTTAGAATTGTACAATGTTGATGTTGGAAACTGGGATGCAATTTTTGTTTATTTATGATGCACGCGTTTGCCTTATGGGAGCAAAGTATATCTAAGAAATTTGAGCTTCCCAAATGGAGCGAATTGAATGATTTTTTGACAAACAGATTTCAAACGTTGGAGATTATTTTTGATTTAAGCCCAAACGCAGAAAAGGTATATGAAAGTTAATCGAGATTACATTCAGATTTTGTCAATAGAAATGTGCAAGTTCATTTCAACGCCGTGAGCTCTAATTGTAAGTTATGTCATAACCAACAGCACCCCCTTAAGAATTATCCGATTTTTGACGACATGAATTTAAGTAATCGACTGGCTTTCGTAAGAAAATATAACCTTTGTTTAAATTGTTTTGCGCATTCTCATATTGTGCGTGAATGTAAAAGTCAGTTCAATTGTTCAATCTGTAAGACACGACATAACTCGCTTTTGCATCGTGGGTTTTCTGAAACTCCTTCGAGTTTGACATATGGTCACACTCAAAATTCTGTCCAAGATACTCCAAATCATAGTATGGCTCACACGGCTGAAGTGCATGTCGAAAAAAATGAAAGTACGGATGAAAATCAAGTTTGTTTTTCGGCAAGCAAGAATAAAATTTTGTTAGGTACCGCATTGGTGACCATATGTCACTTGGGTACAACATACACCGCTAGAGCACTTATTGATTCTGGTTCAGAGTGTACTTTTATTTCGGAAAAACTTCAAAAACTGCTTAAACTTCCCACAAAAACGGTTACTGCACAGGTGTAAGGTCTAAACAATAGTGAATAAATCCTGAATGTTAGCACGTTCCCGCTCCACTAACACATTAGAAAACACTTTCGTACACACTCTACGCGTTTAATAAAATACACATTCACTGATTCACATTTAAAAAGACACTGGCTTCGTTTTACCGAACCCTTTATTTATAAACTCTAAAAACTACCCTTATTTCTAGTCTAATATAACATACTTAATATTTAGTTATCAGACGATAGACAAGCGGTCTAAACAATCATACCTAAACAAATATGCTGATCATAAAGCGACCAGACACATCTTTTAGGACTAGATTTGTAACCTAAATAAACTGGCTGGTCACTAAATGACCAGACAGATCATAACGGACTAGATACTGCTTATCTATCGCTTTGTTCACATTTATTAAACTACAAACAACACCAAACATTTCTTGGTGCTGTTTAGAAGTTTATACATACTGCCCGCGTTGAAAGATTGTAATCTTTTGAAACAAATTATACTTAAAAACCTTTAATTAGGTGTACATTTTTTCTATTAATATAGTACGGATCTTTACTTTGTTTTTATTATGAATAAAGAGTTCTTAATTTAGAATCTTTATTACATATATTTTTTTATATTAAATTCATTAAGTTTCTTTTTAATTATTTTTATTCATATTTAATTAACTTTACTTTTAATGAAAATAAAATGCACCATTCAATTGTATACACTTGTATATTATGCTAAGACCCCATGATACGCTAGGTCGCATTGGTCTGTACATAAATAGCATCTAACTATACAAGGCCCTAAGATGCGCTAGGTCGCATTGGCCTTCTCCGAAAATTTTAACTCATCCACCTAAGGCCCTATGATGCGCTAGGTCGCATTGGCTTTCTACGAAAATGTTAACTCATTCACTTAAGGACCCATGATGCGCTAGGTCGCATTGGCCCTCTCCAGAAATACCAACAAGTACAAGTAAAGCCCCATGATGCGCCAGGTCGCATTGGCTTTCTACGAATATAAATTTTTACAAATCTTCACATGATTTAAAAACGAGCTTAATACTTGATGCGTGATCAGCACACGCGGTGGTCAATGTTCCACATTTCTTCGGTCGATATTTTCGACGGATTGTTGCATGACTGTGTTCGTCCATTTCCTCTATCTTAAAAAACTTTTTGAAATGTATAATTTTTATTTATCTCATAAAAATTTGAAATGAATTATTTAATTTGCAGTTTCTATCATCATTATTGTATCATTATTGTATTATTAGTAACTACTTTAACTATGAATAATTTTAATCCTTTTTGAAATGTACATAAATATATAATGTTTAACTGCAGAAGCTTCAGCATTGGCTGTAAGTTGTAAGCATAGTTTTTAGATTTAAGATTTGATTAATTGTTGTTAGTCTCTAAGGTGAGAAGATTCAATAAATAAATGACTGAAAAAAAAAAAAAAAAAAAAAAAAAACTTTTAATGAAACTAAACAATATTTAAAACAGACATTTCTTATTTAGATTTAGAAAATTCTTTAAATTCAAATTTTAGTTACATTTCAATTTTCACAATAAATCATTACAAAATAACTTTATTTCAGCTTTTTAATCATATGAAAAATATTTTTATTTTTTTTTTAATTTAGCATTGCAATTCATATGAGAAATCGAAATTATTACTTTTATTTATTAAATTGAGCATTTTAGAATTCTGCCCGCGTTGAAAGTTCTTAATCTTTCAAAATAATATCTTTATATTTATATTATTTAAATTTTTATTTTTTATTTTTAACCAATAACTATCTTTGCTTATGTTAACGTTTTAGTTTTTATTGTCATACATCTTGATTTTTTTTTGTATATATAAAAAACCAAATTAATATTATTATTATTTTTTTTTATTTAAAAATTAAGCGATGCGTGGGAAGGCAATAGGGGGATAGTTGGGGATATTCGGCACATCTTTCGAAAGATAACGATTAATGCTGCGATGACGAAAAGAATGACTATCCACGTTGTTAAACTCGTTCCGTAGTGCGCCAAATGATCAACATCCAAGTCTATTGGAAATCCCCAAACTGCATACAGTGCTGGAATGTGCGGAATCTGATGTGATTCAATATCACCCTTTAATTTAATGTGATTCAAACCCGGTAGCTGCGTCGTGATATTAATATTTGGAATGATGTAAGTGGCATTTGAAGTGTATACATCATAAGCAACAAGATTCACTTCCTCCGATTGAAGATAGCAGTAGGGTTTCAATCGCATTAACCCTTGGTTTTCGAGAACAAACGTGTGACGTACTCCATGACATATTACCTCAGCTTCTGCAGGTTCGCTCATCGAAAAAATCAATGAATTCGTCGCATGTAGTTGACGCCAAAAGTTACGCAACGGCATAATGTTGACAACACAGTCACGAGGTAGCTTCCTTCGATTGAGGAATAGTTGAATTTCACAAGTGGCACCTGCCCGTGTATTGTAAATCGTGTGATTTTGTGGGCAAAGCAACATCTTTGCCATGAGTTGTCAATGATCGAGTTTGTCAACGGTCAGGCCATAATCCAACATGTATACAATCCAACAATATATACTCTTGTAGTGGTTTTTGCTACCTTCGCCAGCTCAAGTGGGTTAAGATCGGGTTACACTAAATTTTCGCTGATACTCGATGCCAATTGTTTAAGTCAAGAAGAAGACAGGGAAATGGCGTCTGTGTGTTGATTACCGACAACTGAACGCCCATTCCGTCCCTGACGCGTACCCGCTGCCAAGAATACAAAATATCTTGGACAAACTCCGTGATGCAAAATATATCAGCAGCCTTGATCTGAAAAATGGTTATTGGCAAATTCCACTGGAAGAAAACAGCAAGCAGTACACCGCCTTCACAGTTCCCGGACGAGGATTATTTCAGTGGAAAATGCCGTTCGGTCTACATTCCGCTCCTGCCACATTTCAACGCGCCCTTGACCAAGTAATCGGCCCCGTCATGGAACCTCACGCTTTCGCATATCTAGATGATATCATCGTCACAGGAAAGACGTTCGAAGAACACACGAAAAATTTAAGAAAAGTTTTTCAACGTTTACGCCAAGCCGGTCTACAAATCAACAAAGAAAAATGTGAATTCTTCAAAACAGAACTAAAATATCTGGGACATATGGTCAGCGATCAAGGCATACATACCGATCCTGAAAAAGTGGCGGCAATACAACAACTGCAACCACCAAAAAATGTTCGTGAACTACGCCGGTGCTTGGGAATAGCATCATGGTACCGTCGATTTGTGCCAGAGTTCTCCACCATAGTACACCCACTGACCACACTCTTACGTAAAGGCAAACACTGGAAATGGGAAGAACTACAACAAGAAGCATTCGATACATTGAAGACCAAACTAACAGAGGCACCTGTGCTAGCGTGTCCAGATTTCTCCGAACCATTTACGCTCCAGACAGACGCAAGTAACTACGGCCTAGGAGCAGTGCTAACACAACAACTAGATGGTAAAGAACGTGTAATAGCTTATGCAAGTCGGCGTTTAGATGGCGCAGAATTAAATTACTCACCAACCGAGAAGGAATGCTTGGCCATTGTTTGGGCAATCAGGAAGATGCGACCATACCTAGAAGGATACCGATTCACAGTGATAAAGGACCATTTATCACTTAAATGGCTAAACTCCATCAAAAGTCCAACGGGCAGAATCGCAAGATGGGCCCTCGAATTGCAACAATTTACTTTTGACATCCAGTACCGAAAGGGTAAACTCAATGTTGTCGCTGACGCATTATCACGACAACCTTTGGAAACTTTGCTAAGAACTCAGGCAACCAACACGAAGAAAGAACCCACATGCAACTGGTTAGAAAAGAAACGCAGAGAAATGAAACAGAACCCGGAAAAGTTTACAGTTTATATAATTGCAGACGGACAGTTATATCGTCATATACCACCTCGTATCGGAGACGAAGAATGTGCCCCATGGAAACTTTGCGTTCCCAACTTTCAACGAAGCAGAGTCCTAGAAGAAAATCACGATGACCCCACGGCAGGCCACATGGGAATCCGCAAAACTATAGCGCGAAAAGCCAATCGCTACTACTGGCCAGGAATGTTTCACGACATAAGCCAATATGTACGACGATGCGAACAATGTCAACGGTTTAAGCCCAGTCAACAAACACCCGCAGGAAAAATGCTGACACAAATTGCCGTAGTATGCGCAGATTTTGTGGGTCCGCTACCGAGATCAAAACACGGTAACTCGATGTTATTGGTATTCTTCGATAAATTCACCAAATGGACAGAGATGGTACCATTACGAAAAGCTACCAGTGACAGTCTACAACGAGCATTTCGGGAAAGAATATTGGCCCGATTTGGAGCACCTAAAGTACTAATAACGGATAACGGTACCCAATTCACCAGCAAAGCCATCCGGAAGTTCTTACAGAGTATTGGGGTACGTCAACAATTCACTGCACCGTACACCCCACAAGAAAATCCAACTGAAAGGGCAAACAGGACAATCAAAACAATGATTGCTCAATATTCCAGCGACCAGCAGAATAAATGGGATGAATTGTTGCCGGAATTTTCTCTAGCCATAAACACGAGTATTTCCGAAACTACGGGATACAGTAAAGCATATTTGGTACAAGGCAGGGAACCTAGGCTGAACCGAACCACATCCACCCGACGAGCAAGAAACAAAACTTAAAGAAATTTTTACTATTGTTCATCGAAACCAAGAACGAGCAGCCCAGAACCAAGCACGGTACTACAACTTGCGAAGGAGACAGTGGACACCAAAGGTAGGACAATTAGTTCTCGTGAAACAACACCATTTGTCAAAAGCAATAGACAATTTCGCGGCAAAATTAGCACCAAAATATGATGGCCCATATCAAATTATCACATTTAAATCCCCGGTAATAGTGGAAATACGACAAAAAGGCAACGGGAAATCGAAAACAGCGCACATTAGTGATCTCAAAATATATCACACGGAGTAAGGTGAGCAAAACGACACTTAAAGAACGTTTATTTGTTTGGATTTTTTTTTTTCTGCCATTACCTCTAAAAATATTTAATGAAAACTATTATACGTACTACCAACAAATATCGAAAGTACATAGGTAAACGAAAAAAAACGAACATAATAATAAGAATTGCGAAAGGGCTTCGTAAGTAAGGGGGGGTGTGAGAATCCGAAATTTAGCCAATTTCGGTCCCACATTAAAATATAAAACATGAATTGTAAAACACGAACTAAATAATTTAATAAATAATATGTATAACAACTACATATATTTATTTAGTACAGGATTTGTTTCACAGCAAGCAACAACAACTTCGAAGTTAAGACGCAAACAACAACAAACACTATGGTATCCCGCAAGCAACAACAGACAGCAAGCAACCGCAAAAAGCAACGGTGTCCGCGCAACAACAAAGCCACAGAAGGATTTGTATATAAGGCGCTGCGCTTATAGGAGAAAGGCAGTCAGCGGCGAGCCATTACAGTGGTGACATCGAGGACTTGTAGTTAGAAAACTACTGTGTGAAATACCAATAGTTTACTTAGAATTATTTTTACTTTGTAGTTAGAAACTATTGTGTGAAATACCAATAGTTTATTAAAATAAGTTATACAACTATTGTGTGAAATACCAGTAGTTTATTAAAATAAGTTATACAACTATTGTGTGAAATACCAGTAGTTATGCAACTATTGTGTGAAATACCAATAGTTTATACTAGCATTCTTTTCAATTGTATATTTAGAAAAAAATCATTTAGATAAATTCAATAAAATCATGAAATTTAAACATAAAAAATAAATATTTTTTTGTATTCAACCCTGACCAACCGTTGAGGATATCCAGGCTTAAAAACCCGGACAAAACCGGGGTTCGTTACACTTCATTTTTAACAAGACTATTATCCGTAGGAAAAGGATAAACATTGTGAATCGCTCTTATCGACACGTCATTGCTTGTTCTTACGTCTACCATTCTGCAAAAGCCATCTTTTCCAATTGTTGTCTTTATTACTCTCCCCCTCCTCCAATTCATTGAAGGAATATTTTCTTCTTTTAAAAGAACAAGTGTTCTTGGTTCAATATTATCGGACGGATTTTGCCATTTGTATCTTTTTTGAAGCTCGGACATATATTCTAACGACCAACGCTTCCAAAATATTTCTGCATTAGATTGCACTGCCTTTCAGTGATCTTTCAACCCATGATAACTTTTATTATCATCAGAATCTACAAAAGTTGTAAATGGTTCTCCAATTAAAAAAGACTTGGGGTTAAAACTTGACAATCATTAGGATCATCTGATATTGGCGTTAAAGGTCTAGAATTTAAAATGGCCTCAATTTGCGCCATTAACGAAGACATTTCTTCAAATGTCATAATACCTTCATTAACTCTGAAAAAATGTTTATTAACCGACTTAACACACGCCTCCCATAATCCACCCATATGCGGCGACCTTGCGGGTATATTTTTCCACTCAATTTGTCTTTGAACACAAAAACTGTTAACTATTTGTAAGTGATTTTCTTCTTTAAATAATTCATAAACTTCATTTAAACTATTTGCAGCACCTATAAAATTAGTTCCGTTATCACTATAAATTTTTAAAGGCCTTCCTACAAATCTTTTTAATGCTCCTATAAATGCTGCTGTTGACAAATTTGATACCACTTCCAAATGAACAGCTTTTGTCGCAAAACAAACAAAAACACAAACAAAAGCTTTATCTAAGTTTGTTCCTCGTACTTTATGGTGTATAGTTATTGGACCCAAAAAATCTATGCCAACATTTAAAAATGGTCTAGTTCTAATCACTCTATCTCTTGGTAAGTTTCCCATTAATTGATGAATCGTTCTTGGTTCTGCTTTAAAACATTTATAACACTGATGAACCACTTTTCGAACGAGTTGCTTACCTCTTAATGGCCAAAACCCTTGTCTCACAATTGCTAATAATCCCTGCGGTCCAACATGCAAATGTTTTTTATGCAAATAAATGACTAATAAATACACCCAGTCATCTTTATATGGAAGCAACATTGGATGCTTTGCTTCATATGACAAATTTTAATTTTGAATTCTGCTTCCAACCCGAATTATTCCGTCTTTATCCAGAATTGGAGTAAGTGACTTAATTTTCGACTTACCCGGCAAGTTCTTTTTTGTTTCCAACAGATTTTTCTCATCCATAAAGTACTTTTCTTGAATTGTTTTTACAATGATTTTAATCGCATCTCTATTATACTCAATCATTGATTTATTCGGTTTTTTCTGAATTTTATTAATAAATTCCAACACCCTTGCAACTACATTTTTGAAAAATTCAAAATTATTTCTATGGTTAATTCTTTCTAACCAAGAATTATTAGTAATACTTACTAAAACTAGTTTGCTTTTCTTATCACCTGCCAATTTGATACATAATTTTCGGACCTTTGAACCATAATGTGTTATTAATTATTTCTCCCGCAAATAATCCCCTTGATATTAAATCAGCAGGATTTTCCTTTGTTCCTACATGTTTCCAGTTTTTTACATTACTATTTGCTTGTATAAAACTAACTCTATTAGACTCAAATATTTTTAACAACGCTGGATCCACTTTTAACCAACTTAAAACTATTTTGGAATCTGAATAAAAGTAAATATTTTTAAACTCCATTTTTAAGCTGTCAATAACCTTTTTCATTAATTCAACTACTAAAGCTGCAGCACAAAGTTCTTGCCGTGGTACGGTTTCGATCCTAACTGGTGCCACTCGAGACTTTGCCGCTGCAATATTTGTTAAGATTTCGCCCATCGTGTTTACCGATTTTACATACACAACTGCTCCATAAGCTTCCATTAATGCATCAGCAAAACGATGTAGTTCAACCACTACGGGATTTTTTATTATTATTTGTCTTTTAATTTTTAACTTATTCAAGTGTGGTAATTGATTTTTTATTTTATTCCAAATTTCTAAAATTTCATTGGGAATCTTTTTATCCCAATCAATATTCAGCTTCCATAATTTTTGCAGCAATATTTTTGCTTTTACCGTTACTGGACTAACTATACCTAAAGGATCAAAAAGCTTATAAATATCCGATAACATACTCCTTTTCGTCATTTTTTCATCCCCTTCCCGATTGCATTTAAGTCCTAAATCGTCTAAAGCAGGATTCCACACTACACCTAATGCCTTTACTGAACTCGCATTGTCCATTCCAATATCAAGTCTTACTTCACGATCTTAAACTGGAATATTTTTAAGCAATTTTACATGGTTTGCGCACCACTTCTTTAGCGTAAATCCATATTTAAGTAAACTATTGTTTACTTCTTTTTGTAATTCCACCACCTCATCTAGACAATCACCACCAGTCATTAAGTCGTCCATATAAAAATTATTTTTTATTATTTTAGCCACTTCCGAATTTTTATCTTTTTCTAAGTCGGCTATTATTTGCAGACATTTTACAGCTAAATACGGAGCTGCTGATGTCCCATATGTTACAGTTTTAAGAGCAAAAGTTTTTTTTCCTTTGGGTTCCAACGCCAAAAGACCATATCTGTCGATACATTTTTTCAATGTCGGTTGAAAACACATAGCGATGTTTTCTAAATCGTAACAAAATATTAAATAAGTCTTCTTGTAATCTCGGCCCAATAAACAACATTTCATTTAACGAAATGTTATTATAAGTTTTACAAGAAGCATCAAATACGACTCTCAATTTTGTAGTCGTACTTTCTGGCCTTAACACGCAGTGGTGGGGTATATAATCTTTAGATTTTAACTCTTGTACATTTTTTATTTCTTTCATGTGACCTAAAGCAAGATACTGACGCAAACATTCATCATATTGTTCCTTTAGTGAACTATTTGTATTCAACTTTCTTTCTAAGGAATATAACCTTCTTTCGGCTTGCATCGACGAATCTCCTAACTTGTCAATGTTATTTTTAAATGGTAATGCAACTATAAATTTCCCATCATTACCTACTTTTAAACTCTCTTGAAAAAGCTCTTCACATTTAACTTCATCCTGAGTTTGTAATTTTTTACTTTGAACTTTTTCCAATTCCCAAAATTGTTTTAATTGTTCACTTAATTTGTCCTCACATGTTATCATTCCACAACACATTACGGACGAGTCCACAATTGCTGGCCCACAGGCTACCCAACCGAAAACTGTATCTTGAAGCATGACACCTTGACCATCCATAGTCAGTCGACCTTCTTTCAATAAGGCATAGAACACTTCAGCACCTAACAACATGTCAATTTTACCTGGAACATTAAATTTCGGATCAGCCAACTTTATACCTTCCGGAATGTTTCCTCTTACGATTTGTTGTGAAGGCAAACTCGAAACAATTTTTGGAACCACTAAAGCACTAACTTAACTTTTAAAATCAGAAACTAAAGAATGAATCTCAATTGCAACATTTTCATTAACTTCATTTCCTCTCACCCACACCTTCAATTGTAAAACATTCATTATTTCCTTGAATGCCCAACTGATTTTTAAAATTTGTGGTTATTAAATTAACCTGTGATCCATTATCTAATAAAACACGGGGTAGTAAAAAGAGCAACTGGGCAGGATATTGCACAAAATATAATGTTTCCTTTATAGTAGGATACAAATGAGTATCTCCCAAGAATGAGAATCTTATAATTTGAATTTAATATGAATACCTAAATGTTTACCCCTTTATTGTTGAAGCACGCACATTACAAAAAAATCACTTAAGAACAAATCAATTAAACGCCATAGTTAAGATATTTCTTCTGAATTGAATTTTTGTATATCTTATAATTATTAGGTTATTTTCATTGCAGTGTTACTACAAGGCGGGCGGCAATGTTTAAGCCATACGTCCCTTTTTTCACAGAAGTGAAACTATGTATGGCCGTCACTCGTTAAAGGAACGAAGACGGTAAAGAATAGCGCCCAAATTTCCAAGGAAATTAATTTATATAGTATAAGTATTACTTCTGCAATTGGTTTTCTTTCTTTTTATTTTCATATTTTTTGGAGAATAAACCTCTTTTTTGTTGCCATTTAAATTTAAGCACAAGGCTTAACGCGCAAACATGTGTAATAGCACTTTTTCGCTTTATCGAGAGAATTGATAATTAACCTAGAATTAGGCTCACTGTATATTTGAATTTTTGTTTCATGTATTTCTCCTTTGTGGATAGGGACATGAAAATTATTCACGCGACTATTTTGTGTGAGTGAATCTAAAAGAGAATTAGAGTTTTGCTCACGTAGATAGATTGGAGGAGTTTTTTGAGTTTTCGGCTTGGGATCCGTACTCATATGATCGTCGAGAATCGCAAACTCATTGTTGGGATTAGTTTTTTGAATTTTGGCAAAGCCAGTCTGCACTACCGTAAATTTTCTGTTTTCGTTTCTATCACTTGAACTTTTGCCTGTATTGGGTGTTTTTTTATTTTTATTTGGGGTATCACAAGGGGGGTTTTGCGTGTTTAATTTAATAAAAGGAGATACAGAGTTACCTGGGATCATATTTGGAGTGACACTACCGTAAGCGTATATTTTGTTTTTGTTGATTTTGTAGTTGTTGGACCTGCTGCTGAATTTGTTGTTCGCTATGTTCATGTTGGTTAATGATCAGAGCATCATTGTAGGTCACCAATGTTCCAACTAATTCTAGGTTTTTTCGCGAGAGTCAAACAAATTATTTTGCGCGCCTGTGGTTGTTTTGGAACAATATTCATTTTGAGTGTTTGAACGGGAGATTTTTTATTCACGACAAGCAAACCAGAGCACAGACCCGAATTAGCTTCTAGTTTTTGCACGACAGTTGGCGAATTTTTTCGCTCACTCGGTGGAGAGCGCTCCACCGGCTTACCGAAAAACAATTTTTTTGTATATTTTTTGGTTTTTTCGTTTAAGTATTTATTTAATATTAATTTCACTGTCTGAACTTGCTTATCTGCTTTGCACTTTTACGCTTAACACAAATCAGAATCAGTTCAAATCCTTGCAATTTATACGACAATGATATATGTTGAAGAAAACTGTGGGACAGGTGTTTCGATTTTGAGTAAGTGTAACGTGGCTAAATGTACGTTCATTCACATGTATGCGCCAATTGCAAATTTATTCTTCAAACTGCTGGTAGTGTTTGCTCAAATCTGTAGAAGCTTTTATATGATTTTTATTATAGCTAAGTATAGCGGTAATTTCAGTCCACAAACTAGCCAGGCAAGTTGGAAAATTTTAATGAAGCAAAGTGCATTACCGCACTTACCACTTCTTCCCTGATCAATACTGTATGAGCAGAGAAAAAGAATTGTTCTGATCTGAAGCTTTCCAGAAAGTGTAACTCCATCAACTACTCCGAAGTCATTGTGACATCTCTTACGGATTAATAGAAGTTAGTATATCAGCTTTTCTAAACTACATTATTCAGATGTACCTTACCATTTAGACCTTAGAACTTACCATTTGTCAATACTTTGGAATTGGGCCTACGCATGTATTCCCTGTCTCCTTCATAATTTTAATATTACTAGTATCAGTTATTTTTTATTTTAAGAAAAAAAAATTCTAAGTAAAAATTTGGCAAAACTTCTGAGAGTAACAACACAACTTCAAATGTCAAATAGCAAGATTTTAAAAATATAAATGTAATTTCGCAAAGTCGCGATACAAAACTGAGATTGATACTGAGATTGATTTATAATTCTATCTTATATTTATCAAATTAAATGAGAAAAGTTGGTTTATTAATGTTTGTCGAAAGTATCTCAAGAGCGACGAAAACGATTTTGATGAAATTTTAGAGTTTGATGATTTGTCAAAAACTGTTTTTTCAAATAAAATGAGATTGGGTTGTCGGATTTGAATGCGGTTTTTACTTATTGTCTATAAGCACAATAAGATTATTTTTATATTTATAAAGAAATATAAATATTCTAGATTAATTAATTAGAACCTTGTAGACCGAGCTCGCTCTGAGAATTTTAATTATTTGAAAAAATATGAAACATTCACATTTGTTTAAGCCAAACGCTTGCACTTTGATATTTTGTAAACTGTTCGATTGAGAAAATTCCGGTTTTGAAATGCACAGGGCGCACAGAAATTTTCTTAATCGAATGTGTCATTTTTGATCGAAAGTGCCATTTTGAGGTATTTTTGTTATTGTAAAAATAACACTCTTGATTTTGGATACAAGCTGAACGGACATATTTTCCGAACTTTTCTGGTAATTTTTCTTTTACACAAATAAAAGCCACTTTTTTGCCCCATAAAAATTTGTATTTTTATTTTATCTTCTTTTTGGAACTTTGCGCAACCGGCACTTAATTTCGAGCTGCATTTTTTAGATCGCTTCAACTAGGAAGACAACCCCCAGCACTCGATTTTTTATTGGTCCTTCGAGCCGGATCGTGCAAAGAAGATCGCCATTTTCAAGAAGACTAAATACAAATTTGGAGCCCCACTTTTATTTGGATTATTAAAATTTTGAAATTTGAAGCTGAAATATATAAGGTGCGTTACATTTTTATTTTGTGACTGATTAGTGCGGTTAGATTTCATAATCTTTAAAGTTCAAAACTTGTTTTGCCAATTTTTCACTTTGCGCCAAATTTCTCTATATTTGGCACACAACCACCTTTCGTTGTTTTTTATTGCCTTTGTTTTCGGACAGTGCTCGTGGTTTTTTTTTTTCATTTTGATTTTTGCGAAATTAAATTTTTTATCGCTATTTGCCGCAATTTCGTTTTGGGCAAACCCACCCCTATTTTAATTTCACAAAAACAAAGTTTTTTCTCGCGTTAATTTTTGTCTTCTTTTGTTCGGCAATTTGGTGGTTAATTTTCGCTAAAAATTAACCCCATTTGCTATTTAATAAAAGTCCGATTAGCCGTCGGAAAAGTGCATAAATTAAAATAAAAAGAAAAAGAACAACGAAACGCACACACACAGCAGCATCCTTGGACGGACATTCCAGCATTTTGGCCCAACAGAAGACGAATCACGGCAGAACAGCAGATCCTAAGAAGAAGTAACAAAAACAACAAACACACTTTTTTTTTAATTTTGTAATTTTTATTTAATTATAACATTTTGATTTCAAAATAATATATCATTTTAGGTGTTTTGCTTGCGTTTTTTCTGCTCACTTTTGTTAATTTTCGTTCTTCTTTATCAGCTGTGTATTGTCTGCATAAAGAGTTGCCACCCAAACAGAAATATTCTTATAGAATTAAAAGGGATATTTATTTGAGATATTTTTAAAGGTGCCGCCAATTACAAAAATTTATTATAATTTTTTTGCCGTTTTGAATAAAAATTTGTAGTTGTATTTCATAAAATCGAAATAATATCTCATAATTGAGAAAATTTTATTGTTTTTATAATTTTCATACTATTTCAATAAATTCTTTTAGTATTTTTATAACATTTAAAATACTTTATTGTTCATTTAAGAATTTCCCTTTTTTCTGAATAATTGTTTTGCAAGTTTAATTTGAAATTTTTGTTTTTCATTTGAATAAAAACAAAATGGCGGCATTAGAAAACTTTGAAAGCGCTTCAGAAGCAATTATTGAATTTGAAGAGCAGTTTCATCTTGTAGCTCAAGCCGACCATTCTGTTTTTACATTAGAACTTCAAAAACAAGAATTAACCGAACTTTGGGTTAATTTTAAAACATTTTTTAAGGTTTATCTGCATGAAGCTAAGGCCTTACCGGTGGCAGATAGAGTAGATGAAGTAGCAAGAGTGAAGTCTGTGTATCAAAATTGTTACACGGCTTACATCGCATGTGCTGGAATGATGGGAGAGTACTCAACCTTAGTAAGGACCATCGATGCGCATCAAGAACCAGCACGCACTCCTCCATCTAGCAGCTCGACGGTCAGAATGGACGGTTTGGCGCCCAGATCAACTCCCTCACCTAATTTTCGGTCCGAAAATCACGCAGAAATCGCGACAACTACTCTTCAGCAAGTACCCCCTGTATTCCAAGAACATAGGTTCACTCCAGCACCTCCGATCGTTCATGCTACTTCATCATCTCAATCTTCGGCGAATTTGGCTATAGGTTCATGCCACGATTTTGGCATTCGTGTACCTCCATGCGATACAGAAATTTTCTACGGAGATTATCTCTCATGGCCCACCTTTCGAGACATGTTTACGGCTATTTATATTGTAAATGCTCGATTATCTCCTGTCGAAAAACTGTATCATTTGAATCAGAAGACAAGGGGTGAAGCGAAAGACATTGTAAGCAAATCTCCGCTTACGAATGAAGGTTTTGCATCGGCCTGGCAAAATTTATCGGATCGATTTGAAAATAAGCGTATCCTGGTAAATAGCCAGCTTAAAATTCTTTTTAGCCTTCAGTCTATTTCGGTTGAATCTGGTAGTGACATTAAAAAGTTACAACGAGATATCAACAACTGTATTGCGGCGTTAAAAATGCATAGCATCGATATAGGAAACTGGGATGCTATTTTAGTATTTCTTTGTTCTACCCGGTTACCTGGTGCTACTCTAGCGTTGTGGGAGCAGTCTATTGAGATGAGTTCGGAAATTCCTAAATGGTCCATCATGGACTCGTTTCTGACTCGTCGATTCAGGACATTAGAAACAGTGTTAGATCTGCAAGGAGTATCAACTTCTAAACTAGCAGTGAAAAAGACATCTGTTTCCAAGTCGTTCAATTCGTCGAATAAGAATGTGAACACTTATCAAACAAACATTTCTAATTTCGATTGTCGGCTTTGCTCTTCCAAACAACACTCTTTAAAGTCGTGCCCCAAATTTTCGAATATGAAACCGGTTGATCGTTTTTGGCAAGTCAAAAAATTAAAACTTTGTTTGAATTGTCTTGCCCATTCTCATTTATTGAAAGACTGCAAGAGTACGTATAATTGCTCCGTATGTAAGCAGCGACATCATTCACTTTTGCATCGTGGGTCTTCAGATACACCCCCTAGTTCTAACCCCTTTCGAAATGTAACTGAAGGCAATTCTCGCCCCACGACTCCTGTTCGCGCAAACATGCAAAGTCATACAGTCCAAATACATTCAGCTCCATCTCCGGTTGAAATCGATAACATTACTTCGGCTTTTGCATCTTCTGCCAAAAGTGTTCTCTTGGGCAGGGCTATGGTCAACATTTGCCACTTAGGATCAGTATATACCGCCAGAGCACTAATCGATTCTGGCTCTGAAGGTACCTTTATTTCTGAGCGTATCCAAAAATTACTTAAGCTACCAGTTAAGAAGGTAAACGCGCAAGTTTCAGGTCTCAATAACGCTATTTCAGCTCGAGTGCAAAAAATGTGCAATTTCGTTTTAAGTTCACCCACAAATCCTCAGCTACAAATCGAATCTTCAGCTTTGGTGATTCCACATCTTACTGGTAAGCTTCCCACGACTTCACTTGATCTTTCATTTGGCGACAGTTTTCGCGGCATGCAGCTTGCTGATGTCAACTTTTCAAAAAGCAATCAAGTCGATGTTTTGATTGGTGGAGATATATATCCATCAATTGTTCTTGAGGGTCTCAAAAAGAATATTCTCGGTTCTTTAATTGCCCAAGAAACCGTGTTTGGTTGGATCCTTACCGGTCCACTACCAAATGAAAAAATTTCTAGTTTTTCTACATGTGTTTCATTTTTTAACGAAGTCTCTTTGGATAAGCAGATTGCGCGCTTTTGGGAGCTGGAAGAATTTCCAAAAAATAAATTTCTAAGCGAAGAGGATAAATATTGCGAGAAATATTTTAAAAATACGACAAAACGTGATTCTAGCGGTCGCTATATAGTTTCACTCCCCTTTAAGCCTCAGTTCACAAACAGCCTTGTATTAGGCAATTCTCGATCAATTGCTCAAAAACAATTTCTAAGAAACGAAACTAATCTCCTACGCAATCCGCAGTTTAAAGCTCAATATGATCAAGTGGTAAATGAATATGTGCATTTGAATCATATGAAGGAAGTGTTAGTACCAACTTTTGTACAAACACCGACTCATTTTTATTTACCACATCACGCTGTGATTAAGCCTGAAAGCACCTCTACCAAGGTGCGTGTTGTTTTTAACGCATCTAGTCGTTCGTCAAATGGTGTGAGCCTTAATGATGTGCTCTACACTGGTCCGGTGCTACAGGCTGATCTAATGCTTTTGGTTGTAAAGTGGCGTTTTTTCCGTTATGTTTTTAATGGTGACATCGAAAAAATGTATCGACAGATTTTAGTCGATTGTAATCACACCCCTTACCAACGAATTTTATTTCGTAGTTCGCCGAAAGATGAAATTCGTGACTTTGAATTAAAAACAGTCACATTTGGTGTTAATTGTGCGCCATATCTTGCTATACGAACTCTTCATCAATTGGCTGAAGATGTTCAAGACAAGCTTCCCCTTGCTTCTAAGATTCTTCGTCACATGATGTATGTTGACGATGCATTAGCTGGAGCCCATGATATTTCAACCGCTATCGCTTCTCGTGATGAGCTTATAGCTGCTCTCGATTCTGCTGGCTTTTCGATGCGAAAGTGGACTTCAAATTGTGAAGACATATTGAAGGGCTTACCAGCTGATCATCTGTTTAACGAAGATTTTTTAAAAATCGAAGATTCTAGTAACGTGAAGACACTAGGAATCCGTTGGAATGCCAAATCCGACACTTTTTATTTTACTACAACTCCTTTCGATCTTCGTAAATCTTTCACTAAACGAGAAGTCTTATCGATAATTGCTCGTTTATTTGTTCCTGCCGGCTGGTTATCACCTATTGTCATTTCTGCTAAAATTTTGATGCAGAAAGTTTGGATGACAAAAATTGATTGGGATGATAATTTACCCGTCGGCATTCTCCACATTTGGCAGCAATTTTTGAAGGATTATGTCTATATTCAAGATATTCAGATTCCTCGTTGGATTGATTTTTCGCCTTTCTCGGATGTTCAATTTCATGCTTTTTGTGATGCGTCAGAGGTCGCATATGGAGCATGTATTTATATTAGAGTACAGCAATCTTCTTCCAGTTTTTCAACACATCTCTTATTTGCCAAATCTAAAGTAGCACCAGTAAATACGGTTGCTTTGCCTAATTTGGAACTTTGTGGAGCTGCACTTTTGGCGGACATGGTTGATTCACTTTTTCAATCAATCACAATCGATCGTAATAATTTGTACTGTTGGTCGGACTCCACAATTGTTTTAGCCTGGTTGCAAAAACCACCATGTCATTGGACTACGTTTGTTGCGAATCGTGTTTCAAAGATTGTCGATAAAGTTGGCAACAATCGTTGGTTTCATGTTGACTCGAATGACAACCCAGCCGATTTAGTTAGTCGTGGAGTCTCACCACAGGATCTTGTTGGCAACAGAAAATGGTGGTATGGACCATCTTGGTTGCCAGAAGAAATCTCTAAATTTCCTAAAGACTTTTTTGAGCGCCAAAATTTTGAAACAGCTTTGTCAGAAAAGCCGGTAAAATCATTTTTTACATATTTTGTTCATTTTGAAGACGTGCTGGAGAGATTTTCGTCGTTGCAACGAGCACTTCGAGTATTGTGCTACGTTTTTCGTTTTCTACATCGCTCCCGTTCTCGTAAATTGTTTGAGACTTTGGATATTTCGAGTGACGAAATAAAAACTGTAAAAATTCGTCTTATGTTAATTTGCCAACAGGTTCATTTTGTGTCCGAGTATCATGATTTGTCTGAGAAACGTCAAATTAACTCTTCCAGTAGTCTGGCTTCATCGAACCCCTTTCTCGACGACCAAAAATTGCTTCGATGTAATGGAAGGATTACTTCAGCCCCAGGATTATCGTACGATGAACGGCACCCAATTATTTTACCATACAATTGTATTTTTACTCGCTTGCTGATTCGGTTTCTACATGAAATATCTTTGCATGGAGGAAATCAGCTGATGCTGAATCTTGTAAGGATGCAGTTTTATGTACCAAACGTGAAAAGGATGATCAGGTCCACTATCCACAACTGTAAAACGTGCGTAGTTCAGCGAAAAACGACAAGAACTCAACTCATGGCAGCTTTACCCGTTGAACGTGTTACGCTATCTCGGCCATTTTCTTGTACCGGTGTAGATTTTGCTGGACCTTTTGACATAAAAAACTATACTGGTCGCGCTTGCCTTATAACGAAAGGATATGTCTGCATATTCGTTTGTTTCGCGACTAAGGCAATTCATTTAGAAGCGACTAGTGATCTGTCTACAACTACGTTTTTAGCCGCATTTTCTCGTTTTGTGGCCCGGCGCGGATGTCCAGCAAAAATGTTTTCGGATAACGGAACCAACTTTGTTGGAGCTTCGAAAGTTTTAAAACAGGATTTTGTCCGATTTCTTTGTGCTTCAAAGAATTTAGTGACATCACAATTCTCTTATCAAAACATTTCGTGGCATTTTATCCCGGCTGGATCTCCTCATATGGGTGGTTTGTGGGAAGCGGGCGTCAAAAACTTTAAATTTCACTTTTGTCGAATAGCTGGCAATCTGAGGTATACCTTTGAAGAATTTACGACCCTTTTGAATCGTATAGAGGGTTGTCTGAACTCGCGACCTCTGAGCCCACTGTCCGAAAATCCTTCTGATCTTTCCCCTCTAACACCGGGACATTTTTTGATCGGTGGTCCCCTTTTAGCTCCTGTTGAACCTGAAATTTCAGAAAACCCCCTGACAATAGTTAATAGGTGGTTAAAGATCAAAGCCGTAGCCCAATTATTTTGTCATCGTTGGAAATCCGAATATCTGAAGGAGCTTCAAAAGAGATACAAGTGGCAGTTTCCGAAGGAGGACGTCAAAGTAAACGATTTGGTAGTGATTCGCGATGAGAATCTGCCCCCAACTGATTGGAGACTAGGACGCGTAATGAAGGTGCATCTAGGAAAGGATGGACGAGTCCGAGTTGCTGATGTCCGAACAGAACGAGGCACCATTACACGTGCTGTCGTTAAACTTGTAGTTCTCCCGTCGTCGTGATCATTGTTATTTTCTTTCTCTTTTCTGTTCAACTATTTTTATTTGTTATGTTCTTTCTTCGATTTTCAGCAAAATGGTTAAGGCAAATAAATACGTCGATCGTCGCAGCCAAACCCCCACTGCCAAAAAGATGGAATGCCGTATCTGCAAGGAGGACCATCCGTTACGTTTTTGCCGCAGTTTTCTACGAATGGAGCATGCAAAACGTCTTCGAGCAGTACTTATGTACCGTCACTGCACTTGTTGCTTGGCGTATAACCACATGCGCAAGGACTGCGGTAGCAAAGGCAGGTGCCGCGACTGTAAGGGTGATCATCATACGTTGTTGCATGATCCCTCCCGGCCGACTCATCGTTTTCAGCCGAAAGAACCTAGTCCTCCTCGAAATGTGAAGGGACCTCGTCCGTCTCCATGCGCGAGTAAAGGAGGTTCTAGTAGTTCTGATATTGCGAAGGGACCTCGTCCGTCTCCATGCGCAAAGTCTACCAGCGCTAGTCACTTTAAAAATGCGAAGGGACCTCGTCCGTCTCCATGCGCGAGTGCTAGTAGCTCTAGTCTAGCTGAACAAGCGCCTAACAAGGGACCTCGTCCGTCTCAAGGCGCGCCTACCGCAGTAACGCAGACCAGACAATCAGCGTCAAAATCCCGCCGACATTCGCCAATTATGGGACCTCGTCCGTCTCGGCGAATTACGTCGGTGGAAACTCAGTCAAAATCTGATGTAATAGCGTCATCATCCCGTAGACATTCGCCAATTATGGGACCTCGTCCGTCTCGGCGAGATATGTCAGTGGCTCCACATTCACGTCAGGTCAGAAAGCGATCTGAGGCTCCGAGCTCTACGCCCCAACGTAACAAGCGTGCAAGATTTGTCAAACCTTGCAATCAACAACATCGATCTGCAGAGCCACGTACCACCAATGCCGCGCCTTCTCTTCATTTGCAGCGTGTAGTTAAGCTTCAGCCCACCGCGATGATCAAGGTGGTCATAGATGGGAAATCACACAAAATGCGAGCGCTTATCGATCAATGCGCAGATTCTTCGTGCGTTTCAAAAAAGTTGGTGCAACGCCTGAACCTGCGGACGACAAGGATGGGAAATAGTGAGGTGTGCATGCTTTCTATGCGATCGAATTTAGATCTCAACAGGAATGTTAAAATGCTTGTCCACGTAACGCCTTATCTTTCGAAGGTTACACCTCTCCAATCCGTCGACTCTCGCATTCGCGAAAATTATTTAGGTATTATCCTCGCGGACCCCGATTTTTTTCAGTCTGCGCCAGTGGATCTTGTTCTTGGTGTCGACGTCTACTCAAAAATAGTCCTCAATGGAGTGATTGGTGGTACACTAGGGCAACCGCTTGGGCAGAGCACAATTTTCGGCTATATTATGTCTGGTTCCTGCGCTGTCTAGTTTTTTTTTGGCTGCACTCTAACACATTTTTGTTTGTGCTAAAATTTTTTGTTTTTGGATTATTTCGTTTTTCATATATGAACTTTGGCAAAGTTTCTTGAATTATTTCTTTGTCACCGCAAGTCACAAATAAAATGTAACCCATGAATTTTTAAGAAAAATAACTATTTTTTATTTTCAGCACCTATGTATTTAGATTTTTATTTTATTGCAGCGATTCTGCAAGGCGGGCGGCAATGTTTAAGCCAAACGCTTGCACTTTGATATTTTGTAAACTGTTCGATTGAGAAAATTCCGGTTTTGAAATGCACAGGGCGCACAGAAATTTTCTTAATCGAATGTGTCATTTTTGATCGAAAGTGCCATTTTGAGGTATTTTTGTTATTGTAAAAATAACACTCTTGATTTTGGATACAAGCTGAACGGACATATTTTCCGAACTTTTCTGGTAATTTTTCTTTTACACAAATAAAAGCCACTTTTTTGCCCCATAAAAATTTGTATTTTTATTTTATCTTCTTTTTGGAACTTTGCGCAACCGGCACTTAATTTCGAGCTGCATTTTTTAGATCGCTTCAACTAGGAAGACAACCCCCAGCACTCGATTTTTTAACATTACTTCTGTAGAAATTTAAATTAATGAAAAGTACTTGGGTTTTTTGCAACTTTGGGGCAATGGAAGCGATTTAAATAAAAAAAAGTCTGAAGAATAATGGAATTCATTTGTAAAGAACACTTGGGTTTTGTTGTTATTTAGCGTTAATTTGCATTGAAAAGTTCTGAAAAACTCTTGGTTCTGGAGAAATCCTATTATAATTTTTTTTTAAAGAGCACATGGTTCTTGTTGTTCTCTATTGCCAATTTAATCGACTTGCATAAAAAAGTTCTAAAGGAAGCGCTTAGGTTCTGAAGAAGTCTCAATAGAAAAGATGTCCCCAAGAATTTACAGATTTACCAAAGTACCGCATTCAAATCCGAGAACTCATTCTCATTTTATTTAAAAAAAATTTGTTTGACCATGCCCAGTTAAAATCTTGATTCCGCCCACTTAACGGCTTTTCTCAAAGATGACACATGTCGTAATTTTTTTTTTTTATCATTAAATACCACCAAACTGTAATTTTTTATCAAAATCGTTAGAGCCGATCTTTAGATACTGGAGACAAATATATATAAATATATATACGTATATATAAAAATATAAATATTAAAAATGCGGTGGATAAATCCTTGAATTTTAAAAATACTTAAGAGGGGGTTACATTTTAATTAGTTTTGACATGCGGTATCAAAAATTCAAAAAATTGTCATAATTCACACTAAATGTTTTTCAATTCAAAAAAAGTATTTAAAAAATCGAAAGATAGAAGGCATTTTCTATATCGAGAAAAGCTACCATGGTAAATTCTCTCAATTGTAAAGATCTCTCTATAATATAAACAAGGAATGAAGTGCGGTATCCACAGATTTACCCTTTAAGTAGGCGTGTTGACTATGCGATAATGGTTTAATTACCAGTTTCTACTTGAGATAGAGATCTATTAACCTTTCTAGAATTTTCAACAAAAAAGAGGAAAGACTAATTGGTCTAAGATCCTTAGGATGAACTTGTGAGCATTTTCCTGTCTTTGGTATAAAAACTACCCTCACTTGTTTCCACAATTTGGGAATGTGATTAAGATCCAGAATGCTTCTATATATTATCAGTAGCCAGGGGAATAGTAAATCTAACGATTCCTGAATTTCGATTGGATAAATTCCATCTGGTCCAGGGAACTTATATTGTTTAAAGCCCTCTATTGCCCATTTTAGCTTGTTTTTATTAATAATTTCTAAAGGGTTGTCTACAGATGGCATATAGGCCGTCTCCAGGTTATCTAAAGAATCTGAGCAACCCGGGAAGTAGGTATTGAGCAATAATTCCAATAATTCACTGCTATTAGTATTATTATTATTAATAAAGGCTATAGATGTCACTTGGAACTAGAATCCCGTTGCCTAAGTAGTCAAGTCTGCGTCTTGCCACCGCTGGACAAGTGCAAATAACATGTTCAGCCGTTTCCTGCTTCTCTTGGCAGAGTTGGCATGAATCATTTGCTACTGCTATTAGTAGACCAGGTACCATTTTTTCTCATCTAAGAAAGCTTTGGTTTGATGGACATTTTGAGAGGATTTTCCGAATTCTAGAGGCCTCAGATGTTTCAGAGACTTCATCACAAAATTTCTTCCAAAATGCATTTTTTGCAATCCTTACTTCACTTTTAAAGATCTTCAGGGATGTTTTATAATCAACCCAGGCTACAGTGGTCCTAAGTACTTTAGCCACATTGAAAAGTTTTCTACTTCTTTTAAGTAGTTCTTCTACCTCAGCACTTCACCAGGGAGGTTTTTTCTTACCCCTTATCTTAGTAGTAGGGCAAGCAGTGTGAAGAGCTTGATTCATGTTAACAGTAAGTGTTTCAACTAGAGAATCTAGAGACCTCCATCAGCTGGGGGATCTGTTTGCATATTCAGCAAGAGCTTCTCTAATCTACACCTATAAAGACCCCAGTTTGCCTTTTTAAGGTTCCTAAAGTCAGGTTGACTTGGAATGCGGTCATTAATATTAAATTCAATGAATCTATGGTCCGGGAAGGAGTGTTCATTTGAAACTCTCCAGTTTACGATCCTATCAGATATAGTTTCAGAGATCAAGGTAATATCAAGTACCTCTTCTCTATTCATAGTTATAAACGTCGGCTCAGAGCCAACATTACAAACCTGCAAGTTAGAATTAAGGATAAAATCCCCATAAAGCATGGTGCGCGTTAGCATCACAGCCAACTATTACTCCAGTTTTACGCCGGGCAGCATCATTAAACAGCTCCCTAAGATTGGTCTCAGGGAGGATGGCGTGGTCGTGAGCCATATAGGCCGAGATGAGCCAGTAACTCATCGGCCCCAGTTCCAGGCAGACTGCCACCGCATCCTTGTTGCTGTAATAAGAGAGTAGAAAATAACTCAACTTTTTATTAATCAGGATGCACGTTCTGGGCTTACCTTCTCCCTTCGTACATCAACGAGTAATCTGCCGTCCCAAGTCCGCAAACCACGTCTCCCACCACCCATGGTTGTTGGATTAGGACAACTTTTTCTCCTTTTTTTGACAGGCGAAGAAGGAGGTTGGCGGAGGCGACCTTAGAGTGGTGGAGGTTAATTTGCGTTACCCTTAGCATGGTTTGGGACAACGCATCTCTCCACCACAGTAATGTCAGACTCGTCTGTGCCCGAGTCCAATTGAAGAAGGTCGTCCTCGTCTATCGAGAACGTGCGCATGAGTCTTCGGAGCTCCACCTCTTCGGGATCGCTTCCAGCAGGGATAGGGCTCCTCGACTTAGAGGAAGAGGGGATATGGGGTTTCTGCTCCGGAATAGGAACGTCTATTGCAGGTTTTAAAGCTGCCTTCGACGTCACCGGCGCATCCGTCCTTGCAGACTCCCCACGCCCGACACAAGCATTAATACTGGAGGCCTGCTCCGGATCAGAAGCTGCCACTTGATCCGTCCTTCCTGTCGCCTCCTCATCCTTTTTGAAAACCCTCAAGGATATGGACGTGAACCCATAGTTGATCACCCTACCAACAGCTGCCAGGGGAGCCAGGGACACTGAGTCTAGGACAAACGTCACAGACCGGGAGTCTTCTCTCGGCTCTTCCACCCATGTCACCCGCCACTTCGAGGTGAGCTATTCCGGATTACACACCCGAATAATCTCCATAATCGTCTTAGGGTCAGACGGTTCGGCTTGGATCCAGGAACGCGCCCTTGGTCGGTTTCTCCTTCTCCACGACAGCAAGTTTTGCGCCTGGCCATACCTCCCCTATCCTGGAGATTGCGATCTTGTACAGATCGAGAGACCTTTGGTCAGCAAATGAGATCAGCTTTACGTGGTGATGGTACCATCCGCAGTTTCGAGTAGAAGGATGCGAGCCAGGATGCTCCTTCCAGATGGAAAGAAAGATCGTGGTGAGCCTGACCTCCACTTCCACTTTTTCAACGAAATACTGCCATCGGGATCACTTTCGTCGATCACCGCCATCACAATGTGGCCAGCTAGAACTGCACTGAAGGTCTTAGTCAGTTTCGGACACGGTTTCTTTGGATCCGGGCCGTGGGTGGTCTCCTCTTTGACGTTTTATAGAGGAAGAGGGTTCTTCGCCCACAATCTTCGTCGCCCACGAAATGGACTGCTTCTGCTTGTCAGTCCTCTCTACCTCCGGAATCCGCTTCAAACGCTCTAAGAGCTGAAGGGCGGACAGTTTTTCTTTTTGAGCCCATATAGAGGGCGGATTTTTATGCTTCCTTGCTGCTTACTTCGCGGGTTACTCATTTCTAAGCGAAGCTGCGCTGTTGCTGGGTTTTGCAGATGCACCTGAAGTAGCTGCAGTGTCTGAAATTTTTAGAACGGATTTTTCCGCAACAGAAACGGTTTTCTCCGCAGCATGAGCGGATTTCTCAGCAATAGGAGCATTTAAAGACCGCTCGTCTGGTTTTTTTGTTTTAGATTTGGTACATTTGGTTCCAACGAGTAGTCTGGAACCACAGTAACCCTTGCCAGAGCCAGATTGCCAAGGGAATTGAAACTAGAGGTCGGCAGGTATCTAGAGTTCAGACATACTAGCGACCGAACTCCCCGCGGCCATTCATCCATCTACGTATGCTGTTCCACCTTGGATTGGGGCATTTGATATAATAGAGTTTACATCTCTCCGCCCGACTATCATTAGCCAGCACTCCAATAGAGACATGACCTATTGGAGCCTGTTACTAGCCGCCCCCACGGAGAGGGTGTAGTCGCACTACCGTAGTATACACAGTTACGGCACGCACACATTTGTGTCACATGTAAAAAAACCCCCTCTATATCTATCGGCGGACGGACTTGCGTTTGTTTAGAAAAGATTAAAATTCTTACCAAGCAATTCTTTAACTATGCTGCTCCGTACCCATGACTCCTGTATTAAGGCGATATCAACGTCTTCTTCCGTAAGAAAGACGGAAATGTTGTCCGTTGCAGTCCTGCTACGGATTAATTTGGACAACCTTTTAGACCATGGATTTAATTGGTGGAGACGTCCTCTAGTTGCATCCCATCCAGCTTGTTGGCGTCGTTGATATCGTCCTGCTCCTCCTCCGAGTTCGCAGACCGGAAAATTTTTAGTTTGGCGAACCTTATGCCGAACCGCAGCTTGTTTCCAGCATTTTCCAAGTGCTCGAGACTATCATCCGTAACGCTTAGTAAGAAAGATGTACTATTCTTTTGCGGATCCTCCGCTTTAATGAATAGTACAGATATGAGCCTTCTAATATGGGATCAGCTTCTCATTTTCTACCTTCATGTTAGGGATCCATATGCTGGGATTAGCTTAAGCCTTAATCCTTCCCATTTATCTTGGATCTCCCGCACGGCATTCTTCAGGTAGTCCATCGAAAGCTGATCCTCGCACTTTATGACTCGGCAACCACGTACCACCTCAGCCGAGTCGAAGCTGGGGAGACTACCCTCCGGGTCCCCCATGATATGGTCCGTGACGAGTCGAGAGCTTTGCCTCAATCTCACCCCACTTCTCCAAGACAGGCTTTCCGCGGTTGCGTTCGTCCACCATCGAAAGTTGTAAGTGGTCCCTAGCGACCTCTGCGTACTTCTGCGTATTGTCCCTCGAAGAAGTCACCTTGCTCCTTTTCGACGCTACGCCAGTTTCTTCCTGGGATCGGTTTCGTTTGGATGATGGGTTTGTCGATTTCGTCGCTTCGTACGCCTTGTACTCATCGACTACTCTCTGAAAGCGAACTCGGTCCATCTCATCCTTGGGATGCACCTTACAGTCCGCTTCGTTTTTTTTAATTTTCTCCAGGATAGCTAGAGCTTTCTGGTATTGCTTATACCTGGATAAACCCTTGCTCTGTCCCTTGACGATTTGCCTTGGCCTCATGGCCTCGGCAGATGTTGTTGGTTTAACATGGATCACCAGAGTACTGTGGCCCACAGCTTTGTCGGATCCCCCTGGGATGGTTGTTTCCTGGCTGAAAGCCAGTAGTTCGTCTTCAGAGGGAGTACCGAACTCCCCCTGTTTTTTGTCTGTCTCTCCAGTCTGTCCGACTGTCTTGCCTGTCCGGGGCGGTCAGGTATCGAAAAAGCTCCGTTAGAAGAAAGCATAATTTAATCCCTTGGTTGTCAAATTTATCCAATAGGCACGGGTCGCATAACACCTTGGATTAAGGAAAGTTTTTTTGTAAGAGGGTTTGCTCCCTCCGCATGGACTATCTTACCCAATTGGATATCAGACCGACGAGCTCTGTAACCATATACATTGCATAAGCTGTCTAATACGTAACTGTTTCCAGCCGTCACCACGAGTAGGTGATAGTCCACACTACTACTACCAGACCAGACAATTACGGCACGCACACATGTACGTGTTACTTCCCTTGAATGACTGATGGCAAGACGGCCACATCTTCCTTCACTACGACAATCTATACTCAAATGAGTGTGCACAAGACACCGAGAACAATGTCGGTTTCGTACAACTGCCTTTAAACGATCATGTTTATTCATTCCTAAGAATGTGCTACAAAAACTAAGTGGATGGCCACCTTTACAGATGCGACAAAACACTGCACGAGAATTAGCAACTTCCTTAGAAGTTTGCTTTTTGACAATCGAATTAAAAACAAGTGTTGGTAAAGAAGACACATTCGTATCAGGCAGAGGACCGGTCAGAATCCATCCAAAAACATATTCTTGTGGGATAAAGATTACCACCGAGCCAACTTTAAGCCTTTCATTGATTCGTCCAGCACAAAATTGTACAGACCAGAAACTTTTGCATTTGCATTTTCGACTGGCAGTTTTTGTAATTTCTGAAGTCGCTCGGAAATAAAAGTTCCTTCAGAACCCGAATTAATTAAAGCTCTGGCTGTAAAAGTAGATCCCGAATTATAAATTTGCACCATAGCTGTGCCGAGAAATACGCCATTGGAAAAAGTTTAAAAACAAAACTGTTCGCTGCCTTCAGATGCAACAGAGGGTGGTTGAAAACTACATGATATTCCAGAAGACATACGATGCAGAGTGGTGTGATGTCGCTGCCCACAAATTGAGCAGTTAAATCCACTGTTGCAGTCAATCACTTGGTGAGATGGTGCCAAAGAATTTATGCACAAATACAATTTCTCACCTGTCAAAATCGATTAGAGGGGCGCATGTCCAAAAATTTGAGACACTTCATCATATGATGCCGCGAAAAACAAAGTCGACAATCCATATTAGCGACATTTGCTTGTGATGTATCATTATTTAAGTGAGACGAGTGTAATGGTTCTACAAAAAACGATTTGTTTGACAATGGCTTTTTGATCGACGCCCCTTTAAGATCCGAAATCATTTCTAAGGTTTGGAATCGGCGAGTAAGAAATGCGTCCAAATCAGACCGTTTTGGAACGTGCGATTTTATTACGATGGGCTGTTCCCATAAAGCCAATGTCATTGCTGGTAACCGGGTTGAACAAACAAAAACTAAAATTGCATCCCAGTTACCAGTGTCGATGGCATGCATTTTTTAAGCGGTAATACAGTTTGTTGATATCACGGTGTAACATTTTAATAAAACTACCAGATTCAACTGAATCTGGCTGCAAGGCCAAAAATAATTTTCAGTTGGCTATTTTTCAATATATGCTTATTTTAATAGCGATCTAATAAATTTTGCCAAGCTGACGAGAAACCATTATTCGTAAGCTCCGATTTGTTCAAGATGTCTTTTGTCTCACCACTGGTCTTCTGTTTGAGGTGAAACAGCTTTTCTACTGGGGTTAATCTCGAATTCGAAATATATATTGTAGTGAAAATATCACGAGAACTAGGCCATGATAGATAATCCCCATTAACAACATCTGTATCACAGGGAGGTAACTCCAAAATCTAAATTTTTAATTCCATCAAAACCAGGGTAGGCTGCGAAAATAATTGTGGTAGTAGTGTTGGAGGGGGTTGCAAAACCGGAGCCGTCTGCGAGATGTGGGACTGCTGTCTCAAAACGATGGAACTCAAAGAGGTACAATACTCTTCCATCGTAGCAGCGCAGGCAATGTAAGTCAAAAAAACAAGATTGGTACAACGATTTTACCTTAGAAACTTCATCGGCCCCATGATCACCCGCTATAGCCTTAACCGCAGACAAGCACATCTTATACGTCTGTTTTAACGTAACTCAGAGCTCCTTTAGCTTCTTTTTTTGCAGCTCTAATCTGCAAATGGAGTGATCAGTTTTCGAAAATATTTTAAAATGCTCCACAAATTCAATAACTGCCTCAGCAGTACTTTTAAAAAACCTGATTGAATCCATTTCTGTTCAAAATGTATTTTACAAAGTAACACAACAAACAAAACTGTAAATAAAACACCAAATATTACAAAAAAAATATTTGTGCATCAAAATTATTTAAAGTGCAAAGATATTCTTACTTTAAAAAACAAACTGCGGAAAAAACAAGAAAAAAAATCAAGAAAAAAATAGTTATATGAAATTAAAAAATATCTGTAAAATAAACTCCAAAAAAAAAACAGAAAAGTACACACAAAAAACAATTTTATCGAAAACACAAATTAAATATTATAATTTGATCAAAAGTACACAAAATTACAAACAGTTTTCGTAGTGTATGCAAATTATAAAAAAGTAATAAAACTATCGAAAAATACAAAATTATTTTTAAGGATTTGTAAAAACTAATTACCTCAAATTAAAAAATGTACCCGGCTCAATTAAAAGCACAACAAAATTTGCAACACCTTAAAGTGGACAACTAGCAAACAGGAAAAAAAATTAAAACATATCCAAAAAAAGTGTGCAAAACCAAAACAAATCTTAAAAATAATTTAATGTAATACAAAAAATACACGAATAATATTTTGCATTAAATATTCACAAATTTTATGTTCGCGCCTTTCAATTTGTTTGCTGTTGTTGGGCCGTCTGTCCACTTGCGCCAAACTAAAAAAGTGTCTGTCCAAACGCAGGTGCACTTTGTTGATGCGTGCCTATGCGTGTTATTGTTGTCTAACAGTAATATTTTTTATACGTCGAAATGCTTCGGTCTGCTTTCTTTTTTATGCGTTCTGTCCGAGTTGACAAAACCAAAGCACAAAAAAAGTTAGTAGGTACCTTAGCACGTATAAAAAAAATAATAGCAGGGACGAGCGCGAGGGTGGGTACTGCAAATTAATGCAGTTTGAAGCGACCGAATAAACAAAGTAGAAGGGCAAGAAACGAAAAAAAAGAGTTCCACTTGAAAAGCAATAACAATCGCAACAAAAGAACGAACCGTTTTTGTTGTTGTTTATAAAATTATTAAAAAACGAAGCAACAAAAATTGTTTCGCTATTTGCAATGTAATTTTTAAATGTAATAAAATTAACTCTACCCGCAATGTCACTAAACTAAATGTAACACAAATGGTATTTTCGAAATCCAAAAAATTAAGCGCTCCAAAAGGGTTTCCAAAAATGTTTCCAAATTAGCGAGACTTCACTGAATATCCGGTTCGAAGGACCAATAAAAATGCGGTGGCTTGGGTGGATCTCTAAAACATCCAAAACAAAACAAGCAGCCACAGCTCGACGGGGGCACCGGCGCAGGAAGTTCCAATTTATAAAAATTAGAGGAAAAACAAAATATTGTTTTAAGTGTTAAAAAAGCAGCTTTATTATAGGTGTTGTTACCTTTGCGGTTCCGATAAGAGTCTGAATATAAAATCAAGCGGCAAAACAAAAGCCGTAATAAAAAAAACAACAAATTTAAGAAATATTGATATTTACAGTGGCCGAAGTGCCAACTGTATATATGCATAAAAAATAAATAAAATTTCATATTTGTAGAAAGAAAAAATAAGCTTTACGACGTTTGGCGTAAACAATATTATATTTGTTTACGCCAAACGTCGTAAAGCTTATTTTTTCTTTCTACAAATTTGAAATTGTATTTATTTTTTATGCATATTACAATATCTATATAATATATATACAAACTTAGCTCGTTTAATAGAATAAGAAAAATTATTCACAAAAATTGAGCGTGGTTGAATAAGAACAATCCTCACTTATAATAGAGACATATAGCACATATGTGCTACAAGAAGTATATATTTTGGTGCCTCTAAAATGTCGGAGGGTATTTGTTCAGTTCCAAATTGAAGTTAATCCAAAGTTGAGCGTATTATATTTCTTTATTAAATAGTTTTCATGTTTAATTTAAAGTGATTTAAGAAAGTCTTTTTGCGAGAATAGTCTACGAGTAGTCTACATATAGTTGTTAAAATTTCTAATAATAATATGATACATTTATGTTTGAGGTTGAATAATGTACTAACTTTAATTACAGAATGATGCCTATTATTGGACAGTACACTATTTCAGATGTTGCAAAAATCTCTTCACTGTTGCACGAACGATATGGACGAATAGTGCGTTTTAGTGGTTTAATTGGACGGCCGGATCTATTGTTTATATATGACGCTGATGAAATCGAAAAGGTAAACATAAATTCAATACACGCAAATATTTATCATATACAATATCATGTCATATTTATACTATATTTAATCCGACATCTATATGTCATATGTATGTTGTTCCGAGTAAATTCAAGAACCGTTCAACCGATTTAATTTAAATTTTTGTGATTCATTTCAATCTTTTTTATTTAAAATAACACATTTAAAATAGAAATAGATTTCAACATTATAAAATAAAAGAACAACTTCAAACATTTACTTATTAAAAATAATTTTAATTAAATGTTGGCCGCAATTACGATTTAGACATTATTGAGAAATAATTTAATTACTATCTCGTACCTGTCAACTGGCAGCCTAGATCGTGTGATATCACATCCCAGGATTTTCTTCATTGAGTTTATATGAAGTCAAAGTCTTCGTTGATATGCCAGCTACGTTGCAAGACTTGTAAGTCAACATTACTCACATAATTCGCGAGATACCGGTAGCAATTCTGAAAAGAGTAATCGAAATTTCGACCTTCCGAATGGACCACCTACAATGTAGTCGCGGCTAATATTTAAATTAAATTATTTTTAAATGTCTGATATTGTTTTTTCGGGTCATAATAAAAATAAAGACATGCAGTTATATTTTAAATATTTTATTTTAATAAACAAAATTAACCGTCCAACCATTACGCCCATAAATTGTGAAATAAACTGAAAATATTCCATTATTTCGCTAATATTTCTTCTAATGCTATGAAAGAATGCTTTCCCAGATATATATATCGTTTATTAGCCAACGTATAGTTTCTTTCTCCTCCTCATCTCTACAGAAATCTTTTGAGAAGATACCTAGTCTTGTTACATGGTTTAAAATTCTTGGGGCGAACATATGAGCATTCCTGCTTTCGGTATACAAATTTCCCTCACCTGTTTCCACAATCTGGGAATGTGATTAAGATCAAGAATACTTTTATATATTATCAGTAACCATTGAAATCGGAAATCTAACGATTCCTGAATATCGATCGGATTAATCCCATCTGGTCCAGGGGACTTATATGGTTTAAAGCCCTCTATTGCCCATTTTAGCTTGTTTTTATTAAAGATATCTAACGGGTTATCTACAGAAGGTATACAAGCATCTCCATGTTATCACCTAAATATTCTGAGTGGTTGTTGATCAATAATTCCAATGATTCACTGCTATTAGTAGTCAAGTTGCCATTTTCTCTTTTAAGGAAGCTTTGGATCGATAGACATTTTGAGTGTTTTTTTGAGAATTCTAGGAGCCTCAGATATTTCAGATACCTGATCACAAAACTTTTTCAAGGATGTATTTTTTTTTAATCCTTACCTCGCTTTTAAAAATCTTCAGGGATGTTTTGTAATCATCCCAAGCTTCAGTGGTTCTATATATTTTGGCCGTACTAAAGAGTTTCCTTCTTCTTCTACGTAACTCTCTACCAGCGAGGCTTCTTACTCATGACCTTAGTTGTAGAGCAATCAGTGTTAAGAGCTTGACTCATATTGACTGCCACCGCATCCTTGTTGCTGAAGTTAGAGAGTAAAAAAAGAATTCAGCTTGTTATTATTAAGGATGCACGCTCTGGGCTTACCTTCATCCATATCATACATCAAAGAATAGTCCGCCGTCACAAGTCTGCAAACCACGTCTCCCACCACCCATGGTTCTTGGATTAAGACAAGCTCTTCTCCATTTCTTATCAGGTGGTGAAGGAAGTTGGCGGAAGCGACCTTAGAGTGGTGGAGATTAATCTGCGTCACCCTTAATATAGTTTGGGGCAACGCACCTCTCCACCACAGTGATGTTAGACTCTTCGGTTTCTGAGACTGATTGTAGGAACACGTCCTCGACTATCGAAGACGTGCGTATGAGACTTCGGAGCTCCACCTCCTCAAAATCGCTTTCAGTAGTGGTAGGGCTCCTCGACGTAGAAGAAGAGGGAGTATAGAGTTTCTGCATAGAGTTTCGGAATAGAAACGTCTATTGCAGGTTTTACAGCTACCGTCGAAGTCCCCGACGTATCCGTGGGGAGTCTACCCCCGATACAAGCAATACCACTAGGGTCAAGAACGCGCCCTTGGTCGATTCGGGATTTTCCCTTCACGACTACAAGTTTTGCTCCTGTCTATATCTCCCCGATCCTGGAGATTGCGATCTTATATAGATCGAGAGACCTTTGGTCAGCAAAAGAAATTAGCTTCACATGGCGTTGGTACCAGCCGCCGTCTCGAATATAAATATGCAAGCCAGGATGCACCTTTAAGATACCTTTTAGGTAGAAGAAAAGATCGTAGAAAGCCTGACCTCTACATTTCCCACTTCTCCAACGAAATGCTTTCATCGATTACTGCCATCACTATCTGGCCAGCGAGAACTTCACTGAAGGTCTTTGTCAGTTGATGACACGGTTTCTTCGGTTCCGGGCAGTGGGTGAACTCTTGCTATCTTTGACATTTAGTAGAGGAAGAGTGTTTTTCGCCCACAATTTTAGTCGCTCACGAGATGGACTGTTTGTGCTTATCAGTACTCTCTGTCTCCGAAACCCGCTGAAGGTCGGACCGTTTATCTTTAAGAGCCCGTATTGAGGGCGAATTTTGGTGTTTTCTTTTTGCGGTTAACTTTGCGGGTTACTCATTACTGAGCAGAACTCCGCTGGTGCTAGGTTTTGCAAAGGTACCTGAAGTAGCTGTAGTATCTGAAATTTTAAGAGTTTTATTATGAACGGATTTCTCCGCAACAGGAGCGTTTTGATACTCCAGTCTGGTAGTGTTTTTATTCTTGTTTTGGTACATTTGGTTCCCACAAGTAGTCTGGAACCAAACCAGCAGAGCCAGATTGTCAAGAGAAGTACTTATAATTAAAAGTAGAGGTTAGCAGGTATCTAGAGTTCAGACATACTAGTGACCACACTCCATCAGCGTATGCTGTTCCACCTTGGATTGGGTCTACGCCCGACTACCATTAGCTAACACACCAGCAGAGACATGACCTAACTGGAGCCTATTTTTAGCCGCCTCCACGGAGAGGGTGTAGTCGCACTACCGTAGTATACACAGTTACGGCACGCACACTATTGTGTTACATGTATGTTAATACATCCTATGTATCTGTCGGCGCATGGCCTTTGGAATGGAAAAAAAGCTTATACTTGGCTCAGTTACATAATTCAGAACATCGCATTTAATTTTTTTTCTGTTTATTCGAATAGAAATTTAATTTTTTTATATATTTTTTCTTTTATTATTTTCTATTTGGCAGAACAGAAGTAAAGTACTTTTTCTACATCATAATAAAAATGACAGCAAAGAAATGGAACTGCACAAAATCTTTATTTCTTGTTCCTGGGTTCTAAACAACAACTAAACCCATGTGCTCCTAAAAAAATTGTTCCTCTGAAATTTCTTCAGAACCGAAGAGGAATTTTGTTCTATTGGTAATCAGTAGCAAAAAAATCAAGTGCTCTCTAAAAATAACTTCCACTGTGATTTCTTCAGAACTATTACTATTACACGTATTACTATATCCTCCAAAACTTTTAAATACAAATCGGTTCTAATGGCACTAAATAACAACAAAACCCATGTGCTTCTCAAAAATCATTTCCAAGAGGAGTTTTCTAGAACCAATGCGTGTTCTCAATAACTTGTTCAAATAAATATGTTCTATTGGCAAGAAGGTACCACAAAACCCATGTACCCTTCAATGATTTAAACTTTGCAAGAATCAATGAGAGTACAATTTAATTATAGCATGATTAAGTAAGGTACCAGGTACTTAATTCTTATTGGTATAACTTTTTAATGTTTAATTTATTTTATGGCTTAGTTTTATTTATATTTTATATTCTAGTTTGACTTATCGACTATTAAATACTATTAAAAAAATAAGTAATACGTAGTTTTTCTAATTTTATGTTTGCCCTGCGTCAGTGTTATCGGAATGAAGGTCCAACACCATTTCGCCCTTCGATGCCCAGTCTGGTAAAATACAAAAGTGTAGTGCGACATGATTTTTTCGGAGATTTAGGTGGTGTTGTGGGTGTGTAAGTGTTAACCTGTTTAATTCCAATATTTTACATAAGTTAAAAATGAATTTTCGTATTTTTTAAGCCTTAATATTAATTTTATATGTGAAATCGCGTCCTGAATAAAAAGTTGAGAAAATTTATGTTAAACAAAGTGAGTGGGCGCTTCAAACAGCGCCGTAATGAGGGTGGGAGACGAAAAGGGTAAGTGCCCCGGGCGGCAATTCCTAGGGACTACATGTGCAACTTGCTAGGGCCGGGACTTAAGAAAATTGCAGGTCAATGGTATAGTGGTGTCAACGAGTGAATCCAAAAATAATTTTTGTTTGAAAGTGAGGAATTTTTTTTTGCTCTTCATATACTTTCTGAATAAATTGAAATGATGAATACTATAATATTTTTTTACATTGAGGACCTTTTTTTGCTTCTTCGCCAGTTTTAATGAATAAATAAAACACCACTTCTATTTATGAAATCAGCATACAAATCTGATGCAATACGACAAGCGTAATTTAAAAAACTTTAAAAAATAATTAAGTGTGTTTAGGGGTATTAACTACAAAATAATTTTTATACAAAATTTTATATCAAATCATTTCATAAATATATTATTATAGGGCGATAAGATCCAGTCTTGTCTCGGGCGCCTAAATTCCTACTTACGGCCCTGGCTTCAAATAACATTGTAACCGACAGTTTTTGGAAAATGGGTTTTTAAAAATAATTCTATATTAACAGCAATTTCTTATCTTGCTTCAAATTTGTTTTTAACCGTTTTGCAAATTTCTAATGCACATCGAAATACCGTTGAAAATTGCAACTTGTAAGTGATCGAAATTATTTAAAGTGCAAAAGAATTAAGTGTATTTCACAGCAAAAGAACAATAAATGAAATTGAATTTGAAAATTGGAAAACATTTATAAAAAAGAAGACTCAGAAATTTAAACAAAAAGACAAGAAAAATGATAAAAGGGCGTGATAGGTATTACAAAATATATATATCTCTTAAAATACTGCAATCGCTGGGACGGACGAAATAACGTTAAATATATATATATATATATATATATATATATATATATATATATATATATATATATATTTATATATATATATATATATATATATATATATATATATATATATATATATATATATATATATATATATATATATATATATATATATATATATATATATATATAAAAAAAAAAAGACTCAGAAATTTACACAAAAAGAAAAGAAAAATGATAAAAGGGCGTGATAGGTATTACAAAATATATATATCTCTTAAAATACTGCAATCGCTGGGACGGACGAAATAACGTTAAAAATATATATATATATATATATATATATATATATATATATATATATATATATATATATATATATATATATATATATATATATATATATATATATATATATATATATATATATATATATATATGTATATATATATATAAATATATATATTTTTAACGTTATTTCGTCCGTCCCAGCGATTGCAGTATTTTAAGATATATATATATATATATATATATATATATATATATATATATATATATATATATATATATATATATATATATATATATATATATATATATATATATATATATATATATATATATATATATATATATATATATATATTGGGTTGTCGAAAAAGTCTTTTCGTATTTATAATCAAACTTCAACTCATTTTTTTTTATATTTAAAATGAACTTTATTAAACCAAATATGTACCATTTTGGTCGACTACCTTTTGCCATTTTTCCGCTAGAGACATTATTCCATCAGTGTAAAACTTTTGTGGTTTCTCGGCAAAAAACTGCGACAAGTAATTTTCACAGGCTTCTCTTGAAGCCAACTTTACTAGATTAAGGGAGTTCTGCATTGACCGAAACAAATGGTAGTCCGATGGTGCAAGGTCAGAGCTATATGGTCGATGCATCAAAACTTCCTTGCCATGCTCTCCCAGTTTTTGCCGAGTCATCAAATATGTGTGTGGTCTAGCGTTATTGTGATGGAAGACGACGCCCTTTCTGTTGATCAGTTCTGGCCGTTTTTTTTTCGATTGCCTGCTTCAATCTCATCAGTTGTTGACAGTAAAGTGTAGAATCAATCGTTCGACCAGGCTGGAGCAGCTCATAGTGGATTATTCCTTTCCAATCCCACCAAACACTCAGCATAACCTTTCGAGGCGTCAATCCTGGCTTTGCGACCATTTGTTGGACTTCACCACGCTTGCACCATGATCTTTTTCGCACATTATTGTCGTATTTGATCCACTTTTCGTCTCCTGTTACCATTCGTTTCAGAAATGGTTCGATTTCATTTCGATTCAGCAAAGAATCGCAGATGTTAATTCGGTCCATTAAATTTTTCACAGACAATTCATGTGGTACCCAAACATCGAGCTTCTTTTTGTAGCCAGCCTTTTTTAAATTGTTCAAAACCGTTTGGTGATGAATGTTTAGTTCCTTGGCGATGCCATGGCTGCTTATGTGACTTTTTCAACGATAGGTCGACCAGAGCGAGGTGCATCTTTCACATCGAAATTTCGCTTCCACGGAAGCGAGCGAACCATTGTTGTGCTACACGAACTGATACAGCATCGTCTCCGTAAACTTAACAAATTTCATTGGTGACTTGCGTGGCGTTCTTCCCTTTTTTATACAAAATTTTCAAAATATTGCGAATTTCTTCATTATTTTCACACATTTTTGAACAGCTGTAACTTTTTTTCAACTTCTCCGAATTTAATTTTTTTGCTTAAATGAAGCTTAAAATGTCACCTTTCCAACACCATATGGTATGACACAATGTGATTGGTAGCACTGGAGATATTTGGTGCTAGGCCGAGGCCGGGGTCACCACTTTGGTGCAAACACACAACGGTTTTATGCTAATTGTTTTATTTGCACTTATAAATATATTAAAGACAATTATAATTATTAAAGCGCACAAATTACGCAGCAAGCGCACAAATTACGCAGCAGTTTTAGATGGCAGTTAAAATTGAATTGAATGTTTTTCGCCAACTGTCAAAATAGCAGCGATGCCGTATTGTTGAAATTGGACTGTTGATAGATAGGTGGCGGACAGAGTTGCCACAGTACTCCCCTTCCAGTGACAGGTCACGATTGAGTCAGGAATCTCACCCGGTTTTTTCTCTCGTATGTTCTGGGAACTTGTCTTGATTGGGAAGCCTCTTTAGAGCACGTAGCTGTATCTTCATTATCGTTAATTTTCAAAGTAAACATTCTATCCGTGGGACGATTGATAACCTCGTAAGACCCGGTATACGGCAAATACCCTGGTCGAGAAAAAGGTTGATTTCATCTTTTGCGGTAGAGAGCTTGTCACCAGCAAGACGTCGAGCGCGATCGGCAATAGGATTGCCCTTCGTTTCAATATAGTGTGAAACGCTGTGACGGCGAGTACCATCGACGCTGTTGTTAGACTTGCCGGTTGATTTAGTGATGTCTACAAACTGTGTCCGTAGACCTCTGAAATCGTTAGCGTTGTTTACTGTAGATACGGCGAATTCGGTAGTGTCTACCAAATTACCGCGCGTGGTCAGCCCAGTAGCTGTATCGATGAGACGAAGTCGCTTCAAGTCAATCAATAAATTAAATCGAGTCAGAAAATCTGCCCCGATTATTGCTGTGTGCGTGTCAGCCACAATAAATGACCAGTTGAATGCCCGCCGCAATCCTAGATCCAGTTGGAGCACGTGATTGCCAAAGGTTTGAATGGTTGTTTGATTGACAGCATATAGTTGAAGCACATTTGGTTTGACCTTCATATTGACCATGTTGCGTGGTATGACAGAAACCACCGAACCAGAATCAACGAGAAATCGAAGGCGATTACGACGATCGTATATATATAGTCGTGTCTCATGTAGGGTGTCGCTGTTTTCGTTTATGCTGTCGCTACCGTCAACCAGCGTGATTGACGGCAGCCGTTCTAGTTTGACGACTTGAAGAGAGAGCATTTAGGGCGACAGCTCCGTGCCTTATCGCCATATCTCGAATGAAAATAACACAGATTTGATTCTGGTCTGTTGCCAGTGTAATTTGCGTTGCGCATGGGAGAGCGAGCCCTGGAAGTAGACTTTTGATTAAAACTCTGTTTTAAACCCTTAAGCTCACCTTGAATTTTTTTGACGGACTCTGATAGTGCCCTGAGAGTAGCAGAAATTTCTGTTAGTGACATGTCATCTGAAACGGAGTTGACTGTGGGCGTCGGAGAAATTAGTGTATCTGCCTGTGCCGTCAGCATACAAATTGAATTTAAGTTGACTGCTTCCAGCATCTTGTCAGCGATATGCGCTAACTGGTCAAGGCTATCCTCCTTCCATACCGTTAGCAGCGGACGAACAGCATTAGGCATCTGTCCCAAGAATAATGTTCGAATAACTGCTGCGCTTCCAGGATCCGGTGCGAGGCGTTTCATGTGAGCCAATATTTCAGACGGTTTCATGCCAGCCGTGTCTCCCCCTTGCAGCAAACGTCGAAGCTTGCTTTCTGCCGATTCAGAAAATTTAGCTAGTAGCCTTCCTTTGAGCGTGTCATACCGATTTTCTGTAGGCGGTTGCGTTACCAAATCTTCTACGCTCAGTATAACGTCGTGCTCGAGGTGTATTGTGACCCAGTCAAATTTGTCGGCGTCTGTTGTGACGTCACTGAGTCGAAACGATCGCTCTAGTTGAGCAAACCACAGTTGGGGATTTTCTTTGTTAAAACGCTGAACGTGCATGCGTTGCCAATTTGCACGCGAGCTTGCTGGAGCGTATGTATTTTGCAGTGATTCGATACCACTCTGCACCGCTTGTAGTTGTTGTTTCACTTCATCATTAAGTTGAGCCATGACGCTGTCGTCGTCGCTTGAATCACGTACCGCTCCTGAACGCAACTCGTAACGACTGTTTTCCATAACTTCTCGAAAAAAATCGTGTATGCTTTTGTTTTTTCAATTCGCGGAAAAAATAAAGATCGAAGACGCTTTCGAGAAAATTCGAGGAACTTCAACTTGTTGCGCTGAGAAGTTTGTGTGAATGTACGTTTGTGCAGCGGAGTCTCAATGCAACTCGTACGGAGCACCGATTCAATCGGATCAGCCTTTAGGCCGAGGCCGGGGTCACCACTTTGGTGCTAGGCCGAGGCCGGGGTCACCACTTTGGTGCAAACACACAACGGTTTTATGCTAATTGTTTTATTTGCACTTATAAATATATTAAAGACAATTATAATTATTAAAGCGCACAAATTACGCAGCAAGCGCACAAATTACGCAGCAGTTTTAGATGGCAGTTAAAATTGAATTGAATGTTTTTCGCCAACTGTCAAAATAGCAGCGATGCCGTATTGTTGAAATTGGACTGTTGATAGATAGGTGGCGGACAGAGTTGCCACAGATAGACGACTCCAACGACATCTATTGACAAAATACGAAAAGACTTTTTCGACAACCCAATATATAAATATATATATATAAACTATATATTTATATATATATATGGAAACTCAACCTCCGCTTGGAGAACAACATCTCACATATAATTTTAACTCGATATCTCTTAAAATACTGCAATCGCTGGGACGGACGAAATAACGTTAAATCGACTTAAAATTCAACGCTAATCATTTAAAGGTAGCGTCGAATTTTAAGTCGATTTAACGTTATTTCGTCCGTCCCAGCGATTGCAGTATTTTAAGAGATATCGAGTTAAAATTATATGTGAGATGTTGTTCTCCAAGCGGAGGTTGAGTTTTAGGATGAGCAAGATCGGATCAAAACTAATTCCTCTTACATACGAAATCACCCTTTTTATAAGGAAACAAATTAATAAAAAAAAGTTTCAGTCAGATAAATGTTTCAAATTCGGTATTTAAAACTTTAAGAGCAACATAAAACTAATCTCACCAATTTTCCTTAAAATCAGATTTTTGCGACATTATTAAAATTAAACACATCAAAATTTGTATTAATAAAATATTAAAAAATTTATTTTTATTAATACAAATAATTTAATAAGTTTTCTAAAAATAGTATATAAAAAAAATTATCCTCTTTACTTTGTACAATTTCATCGAATATTTATAATTTAATGAGATTGTCTATATATAGTATATTTCGAGTTTTAAGTTATGCCCTAAATTTAAACTGTTAAGAATATATAATATGAAATATTGGTTAAATTTACTCGAGTCATTGTTAGATTTATATCAAATAATCATATAAAAATATTTTTTCGAAACGTAAAAAAACAAATTAGGTGAAATTTCAAACAGTTATGTCCAGTGAGATAACCAGTTATTAGTTGTAGATTAGATCTGCTGAACCTGATTCTATCCTGTGAGACACTAAACTTACGAGTAGCTTGGATCTGTATTTATATGATTGGCGTAGCTAATACCACAGAACGGTTCAGGACAAATCATTGGGGATGAAGAGGTAGTTCTCGCTGGTTAAGTAATTAAGAATGCTGCTACCTTAAAGACTTCTTCCCAATAGGTGGCATGTACAACATTTTCAAAAGGATGTTTCTCAGCTTGGGTCAATTTCGAAAGGCCAGTGTACTTAGTCTGATTTACTGAAATTTGAGTAAGTGTCCTTTCCTGGCTTGTCGGGGTCGGCTCAACAGCTGGAACCTGAGGAATAGTAAAAAAATTGGAGTCTTTTCGCCCTACTAGCATTAGTCAACACTCGTAGCCTGTTTCAAAACCCCCACGGAGATGGTGTAGTCGCACTGCAGTAGTATACACAGATGCGGCACGAACACCAGTGTATTACATTTAATTCCCCTGCTATCTATCGGGGCCATATTTACAAATTCACAGAAATCGTAGAAAATTAAGGAAATCAAACAAAAAAACTATGCTAATATTATTACTTACATAAATATAAATAATTTAAATCTGGTTCTATATTAAAGGTCATTTTTCAAGCATTCGGCTATAAGACACTTTTGAGTAAGTTTGTGCGTTTTGACAGTTTTTTTTTAGACAAAATTATGATTTCCACTGAGCAACTGAGAGTCACATAGGGAAATCTATATACAATTATTGGCATTAGGATTATCTTAACCATCGATAATATTTCATTAAGTAAAACATTTTATTTTCACAACACATAAAAAAAATTCAAATTTTAAAGTATCATGATTTTTTGATCAGCTCGCGATTTTACTTTAAAAAAACTGCCAAATGATGAGGTTGTACAAATCTTGTAACTATAATTATACGAGTATTAATACTCGTAAATTTTATTTTTAAAACTATCTTCAAACTACATACACTACAACTTTTATATTACTTACTTTTCGCCCAGTCATGGCGAAGCTTGGCGGGAATTTCGATCACGGGTACAGAAACCTGTGCTGCAGTTGTCTACTGTTAGGCGATACTTGTATCCACTCGAGCTGGTGACCAATGATTTTTTGAAGCGTTGTGAGCAGCTGCTAGATGAGAACGCCGAGCTGCCAAAGGATTTTGATAATGAAATACACAAGTGGTCGCTAGAAAGTTAATATCCAAGTTTGTTATTATTTAAAATTAAAATTATTATAAAAATATATTTCCTAAAGGCATTGGACGCGTTGCTCTGGACGTTCGCTTAGGCTGTTTGGAGCCGAACTTGGCGTCCGATTCGGAGCCACAACAAATCATTGATGCGGCAAAGTACGCGCTACGTAATGTTGCCACACTTGAATTGAAGGCGCCCTATTGGCGTTACTTTCCTACACCGCTGTGGACGCGTTATGTTAATAACATGAATTTTTTTGTGGAGTAAGTATATAAATATTGTAAACTGTAACGATGCACTAACTATACTTATTGTACGCCACACACAAGCACGTATCTTAGGGCATATTAAGTTTATTCTCGCTTCTATAACTCTTATAAGAAGACGTGGTAGTATGACATCATATATTTATAGATATCCAAATCTATAAACTAAACATGCCATACAGCTGAAACTGTAAACATATGTTCGCGACGAGATACCAACATAACAAAACATGAAAATCGATGATCGAATGTAGTACGTTGCCCGTAAAATTTGAAAAGTCACCTTACATTTTGAACACACCTCGTATATGCAGACGTAAAAAAATAAACAAATTGTGACTTTCATGAAGCGTGTTCCGTTTGCTAAAAAAATTCTCAAGATAATAATAATAATAGACGTGGTCATGGTCAGATTGAGTCCAAAATATATTCAGTTCTACTAAGGTGTAAGAGCAACAAGTGTTTCAACAAGCAATTTCAGCCAATCTCTCTAACGGTTCCCTCGCTATCGTGTTAATATGAAATGCTTGAAATTGAGTCTATCTACCTTCTTGGTTCAGTGTACTACACTGACAATGAATAATTCATTAAATTTAATCCAAACATTGCGTTCATTGGCTCAATGAATCTTTGTTCATACTTTTATGAACAAGATCATTAAGCTATGAACTGTTCATAAAGCTTCAAGAACGGTTCATTGGAACAATGAATAGATTCATTGATATCTAAAATCAGTTTCATGGAACCATTCATTGAATCAATGTACAAAATTGTAAATCACATGGAACTTAACATACAATTTTTGAAACTATTTATTGAACTAATGTAAATAACTCATGCTATTATATCGGATTCATTAACATAATTTTTTTTATATACAGGGCGCTTTAATTAATTTTTATTTACATAAAAATATATAAGTAAATGAAAATATTTTTATTTTATTTTTAGAGATATAAAAAGTTTTATTAATTAATATATATAATCCTTAATAATATTATAAAGGGAGGTGTATTTCTTTATTTATTTTCGTTTGTACCATTTTCACGCTTAAACGGCTGAACCGATTTACTTCAAACTTGGAACATATATCGAGATGGGTCTGGAAGGAATGATAGGCTATATTAAATCTACCATGCCCACATATTATGCCCACAGTTAGTAAAATTAAGTCAACAAAAGCTATTATTTCGCTAATACTATTCCATAAAATCACAAATTTGGAATTTGAGTTGCTATGATCACTGTCACTCTTATTATTGAAGAGAGAGAGAGATTGGTCGCTTTATATGAGAGCTCCTGTTTAAACTAAAATTTAAAAAGAAAAAAACGCCTAAAAATTTTCTAAAAGTATATGATCGGGACAACAAGTTTACCGGGCGTCTTTGCGTTTGACTGTCACTCTATTAAAATTCAAATTAAAGAATTTATAATAATTTTAAATTTAAAATTGGCGATCAAACAGTAATACACACATACATACATACATACATACATACATAATACTCTTTTGCACAAAACCGTCCGTCCACGTCGTGTTCCAATAGCTGTTGCCGTCGTTGCGGTTTCGTTGTTGCTGTTGTTTACTGCTGTTCCGTTGCTGTTTCTTCTTGTTGCCGTGTCTGCTATTTCGCAGCTGATCCGTTCCGTCCGTTCACGTCCTGCTGCTGCCTGCGTCGCTGCTCCCTCGCCGTTGCTGCTAAGCCGCCTCCACCTCATCTGACTGGTTTGCTAAGGAACCGATCAAAACTTTCTACCGCGATCGAATTGACTAGCCCGCCGTAAGTCACAATTTCTTAAATTTCTTAAATAAAAATTGAACCGGCATAACGAAGCCAGAATAATTAACCGCACTTCACACGATTGCTGAGAACCAAAACAAAAACAAAAAAATAAACATCTTCCTCTTCTTATATTGGCCAATCACAATGACAACATATGAATTTTTAAAATAATGAAAACCAAAACTTGCATTTAATGTTACTTGGTCGACATTACCGTTTTTCACATTTTTATTTGCATTTCACATATTTTTCCTGAAAGCCACCTGTCTTTTAAATACAGCCCCACTATTTATGTCACTTGAGTTGAACAAAAAAAGATCGCTTATGCAAACCTCACCGGATTTGGCGTCTAATAATAGTCCGAAAAGAAATTCGTCTCCATTTATACGGTCACAAAAAACCAACCGTAGTCCCTTGCAACCCTCAAAAATGTGCACGAATAATGGTGGTTCAAATGCTGACGTTTTCTCTTGGAGTGGTTTCGATGAGAAACTCGACAAACTTTTTGATTCGAAACTTTTAGATGTTGCCAAAAAGACGATCTGGTTGGCATGCAAGTGGAAATTCAGCAGCTCCGTAATGAAAATACAAAGCTAAAAGATGAGATGAGTTCGATGCGTAAAAGGCTTGAACAAATAGACAGAAGCACCAGGCGCGGCCGACTTCTTGTACGTGGCCTTACCAGCAAGGAAGTGAAATCTGCTGAAAGCGAATTTGCTAAACTCTGCGAAACCGATTTAAAAATCACAGTCGAGGTGTCAGATGCAATCAAACTTTCGTCAGGAAATTTGTTTGTTTTCACTTTAAAGACAATTGCGCAATTTTATGCAGTACTATCTGCTAGAAAAAGACTTAACGGTTCGACTATCTTCATAGAAAAAGACTTCACCGAAGAAGAGCGCAATAAGCGGTATCACCTTAGAATTCTATCTAAGAAACTGAGCGAGCTTAAGGATGTCAAAGTCCGTCTTGGAGACTTCGCGATTTTTGTCAACGACAAACAATTTTCATGGTTTGGTTTTTGCGGTAACTTTTGGAAACAATCAAACACGACTGTGAAATTATTGTCAACGAACGACGCAAGCCAAATGCTGTTTCTTCTGGCTTCACCAATACGCAATAGCAAACAGATGTGTGTCGTTTAACTGCTTATAATATAGCTAATTTAAACAGTAAACTTAAATATAGTAATTTTTTTTCTTATATAAATAGTTTTGATATCTTTTTCTTATTTGAAACTCATGTGCTTCATAATAATAGAAATGTCTTTTCAAGTTTTTTAAGTGATTATGTTTTACATTGGGATGATGCGAAAAAAATTCATAAAGCTGGTCGTGCTAGTGGTGGTTGCCTTTTTGGTTTTAGAAAATCCAAACAAAGTATGTTTTCTTTAAATTTTGTTTGCTTACATGGTAGTACAGTCCTATCAGTAAAGTTGAGAGAAACCGTTTTTTATTTCATACCACAGTACTTAAACTGTAATAATTGGAGTAAAGACTTTGAAAAACTTGAAGATCTCGTTTTAGATTTAAACTCATCTAACTCATCGGTGATCTGAATGCCCGTCTTGCTAACTCACAGTCACTAAATAAAAACTTGGTGTCATGTTACCCTCTATTACATTATGAAAGAGCCTCTAAAGATAAAATAATAGACAGTAGAGGTAGAAAGATTTTAGGCTTGTTTGAAAACATTGGAGCTGTTATTTTAAATGGCAGGCATCGAGGTGATACAGATGGAAATTTTACCTTCTGTAGTGGCGCTGGATATTCAGTTATAGATTATTGTGCCAGTTCGTTCAATTTCTTAGAATATGTGACAGACTTCTCCATACCATCTAAAGAGTTTTCTGACCATCTACCACTGGTGCTTAATTTATCTGTACCATTCTTTTGTAATACAACACAAAGTTTACTACCACAAAAAATCCGTTGGAAACAATACCGTGTAAATAAATACCGTAACGCTTTAACTGCTAACTCGAGTAAAGATTATGTTCGGGGTGACTTACCGATTGATGAAAAAATTTCAGTTTTGCTTAATAAAATTCTAGTCGCCTCGGGCAGTCAAAGCTCGAAAAAAAAAATGTTTGAGCCAAGAAGTAAATGGTTTGATACCGAATGCGCAATTGCTCGTAAACAGATGTTAGACCAACTAAATATTTCTAGAAAGCGTTGTACAGAGTTTTATAGGTGCCAATATACGACGAGCAAGAGAAAATACACACAACTTTGTAAACATAAAAAACTTGTATATGAAAATAACAATATTATTCTTTTGAATACGGTTAAAAACATTAGTGATTGGTGGAAACTTGCTAACTCAATGAAAACATCGTCTTGGGCAGTTAGTAACTCACTGTCAGCAGACGAGTTTTTCACACATTTTCAAACACTGCTCTCAGCAAACCACTACGTTCAAACCATATCTTGGTCTTTACCAATGTTTGTTGACCCTTTCTTAGACTCTCCGTTCGAACTCCGAGACATCAGCCTAGTTGTGAAACGGTCTAAACTCAACAAAGCGCCTGGTTTAGATAGGATTAGCTACGAATTTTATAAAAACGCCCCTACATGCTTCCTAGAAGAAGTTCTTTTCATTTTTAACACAATTTTCTTGCGTAATGATATTCCTTCAGCTTTCCGTAAGTCAATCATCATTCCGTTGTATAAAAAAGGTGATCCAAACAACGTATCTAATTATAGAGGTCTCTCTCTTTTAGATACATGTTACAAAATATTCACAGGTTTGATCCTAGATCGAATCAATTCCTGGATATCTATAAACAACATTATGAACGAGTACCAGGCGGGTTTTCACAAAGGCTACTCGACGGTTGACAACATTTTCAACTTAACTTCTATTGTTCATCTTAATCATAGTCAGAATAAAAAAACGTTTGCTTTTTTTGTGGATTTTTCATGTGCTTTTGATACAATCCCAAGGAATTCACTATTTTATAAACTTTCTGTTCTTGGTCTGTCTAGTAAAATCATTAAAACTCTTATTTTACTTTATAGTAACACAACAAGCCAGATTTGGAATGGGATATCTCTATCAGCATCCTTTCCATCCAACCAGGGGGTTAAACAAGGTTGTCTCTACTTAAATGACTTGCATGATTGCCTACCAGGAGGAGTTAATATAAGCGATACGACTATCAAGGTGTTAATGTATGCTGATGATATAGTTTTACTTGCCACAACACCAGAGGAACTACAACGAATGATAGACGCTTTATACAGTTATTGTGAAATGTGGGGGTTATCGGTAAACATATACAAATCAAAGATACTTATATTCAGGAAAAGCTCTAGAATCTCTGAAAATCTCATGTGGTCATATGGGGAAAATATAATAGAAAAAGTAAATGAATATAAATATTTAGGTGTTCTTTTAAGCTATAACCTCTCTTTTACCAGACATTTAGAAAATATACTATCTACAGCAAAAACAGCTATCAATGCTACGTGGTTAAGCTACATCAATAACCCTAAAATTTCGATAGCAAATAAATTAAAAATCTTTTATTCTGCGTCAAGGTCCATAATGTTTTACAGTGCGGAGATCTGGGGTTACAAACATTATGAACAAGTTGAAAAACTATTTCGGTTTTTTGTTAAAAAACTTTTGTTTCTCCCAACGAATACGCCTAACTATATGTTACATTTAGAAACTGGTCTTAAAACACAATTTACGGTAACATTACGTTTGCATTTTAACTACATAAAAAGAGTATTTGCCATGAATCATGAGAGATTACCTCTGAGAAGAGCCAAAGAGGTTTTAAGAAAAGGTGTCTTCTGGGCAGATGATTGGAATAAGCTGCACGCGAAGTTAGAAATTAATATGCCTCAAGATTTTTCTCCCTCTACTCTAGATGCTCATATAAATCTTTTTCTGAAAAACTTTGAAAAATATCAATATCAACAACATGTCTCATGTGCAGTAAATTCCCAATATCATGACTTATACTCACAATTAAGTCATGACATTGCTCCATACTACACGGTCAGTAAATCAGCATATGCTGCTAGTATTGTGTTTAAAGCAAGATGTGGGCTGCTTGATTTAAATGGTAGATCATTTAGAAATTTACCACCAAGTTCTTGTTCAATTTGTAATTTGGATGAAATAGAAAATACATTTCACCTAATTGGTGTTTGTCCTATTTTTTGTTTGGCAACAAATTTCTTAGAATTGCTGAAGTATTGAAAATTTTAAACGAACCAAACTCCAAAGCGATTTATGAATTTTTATCGTACTCCCTTAAATATAGAGAACTTATAATAAATGAATACAATTGTTGAATCCTAAAATAACAAAAATAATGTTAGAATAAGTATATATTTAAACGACACACAATATAAATTATTATTGTCGTAATTTAAATTAATTTTTATATTTTTTAGAAATGTAATTATATTTAATGAATAAAAATCTAATCTAATCTAAAATCTGATCACTGTCGACAACTCCATCAAAAGTGGGCGTGGTTGGATCAATTTTACGTCCACTACCGTAACTCCGGAACGCGATGGTCTACAATGATAAAATTTGGAATGTAGGTGTATGGTGACGAAATCTACCACCTTACAAAAAGTGGGCGTGGTTTTATCAATTTAACGCCCACTGCTATAACTCCGGAACGTGATGGTCTTCATTGATAAAACTTTGTATGTAGGTGTTTGATTATGAAATCTACCATCTTACTAAAAGTGGGCGTGATTGGGTCAATTGAACGCTCAGCGTTGTAGCTCAGAAACGTGATACTGTACGATAATTAACTTTAGTGTGAAGGTGTTTGGAAACTATATCTACCATCTAACCAAGACTGGGGTATATTTAACACCTACCGCCATAGCTCAGGAAGTAGTAGTATATCACACTGTTAACCGGGACTAAAATTAAAACACGACGGCTTTGAGTTTGATGTTCAACTGATTTTTATTTAAGAAAGTACTTGTATTTATAATAATCTTACTTACTTACATGATGAGATAACAATTCCATCATGTGCATATCTTACGTACTAAAACTACCCTAGCGATAATGTAACAGAATCAATGTCCTAAAATAAAATATATATGATTTACTGCTTACACACAAATGTTCACACTTTACTTAGCAGGCTTCATGCAGCGATAGCATTCTTTTATTGCCTTGCTATGTTATCTAAACTATTTGTTGTAGTGAAAAAGTACACCGCACTAAACAATCACAACTATGTGGCATTCATTTGAGCAGACGGCTTAATTTACGACCAGAAAGATCGTCTGAATCTTTGATCCCATTATTATTATTATTATTAATGGGGAAGCGCACCGCGTCCTAAAAGAACTATTGTGCCCCCTACGAGGATTATAGTGTTGCCATAGTTTAGTATTCCTATTAGCCCTATACTCCTGAAAGGTTTATAGTATTTCTAAAAGTCCTACAACCGTTATAAATTTTAGTATGAAACCTATATTTAAGTCTTTCAGCATGCCGTCTGGTATTTGATAGTCTCCCAGGTACATTTTCCGGCTTTGCATAAGCGCAGGACACTGTCCTAGGATGTGTTTCGGAGTTTCAGTATCCTCTTCACAAAATCTACATAACTCATTGTTTCATATTCTCAGTTTTGTCAGGTGATAGTTCAGACTGCAGTGCCCTGTTAGAATACCTGTTATAATTCTCAGATTCTTTTTTGATAAATTCATACATTCAGTAAATCTTTTTAGTTTGTACGTTCCTAAAAGAGTTTTTGAGTGTTCCATTCCTGGTAAATTTTACCAGTATAGTGTTCGTGATTGTTCTTCTTCTTTCATTAACATCATCGTTAAAGACCTTTTTCCTATTCCACAAAAGGGTTCGGGTCCTACAAATGGGGTTTCTGCCCCCTTTCTTGCTAGTTCATCTGCCTTCTCATTACCTTCTATTCCTACATGACCTGGGACCCAAAGTATCCAAACCTTGTTCTGCGAGCCAAGCGTATTAAGTTTCTCAAGACACTCCCTAACCAGTTTAGAATTTACCTGATAGGATTCTAGTGCCTTAATAGCCGCTTGACTGTCAGTAAGAATTGCAATGTTCTGATTACGATAGTTCCGCTCGATGTTGAAGTAAATACACCTGTCTATGGCGTATATTTCCGCCTGAAAGATACTGGTGCTTTTACCCATGGGCTCGAAGTATTTTATCCTTGGCCCATATACCCCTGCTCCTGCTCCTTCGTTAGTAAGAGACCCGTCTGTATACCAGGTTATCATTTTTTGGTTTAATTTGTAGGTTTTAGATATACCTTCCCAATCGTTTTTGTTACTTAGTTTTGTAGTAAACTTTTTAGTGAAACTAAACTGCGTTATCATGTTATCTCTTGGTATTGTGATTTCAGGGAATTGCCTCGTAAGAATGTCTAATTACTTCCGATTGATGTAATGTCCTGACCCAATATCTCCTCCAGACATTCTATAAATGGCCCTCTTCGCCTGCGTCTGGATATAAATGTGAAGAGGTGTTAATTCTAAAAGGACCTCTAACGATGCCGTTGGACACGTTCTCATAGCCCCAGTTATGCAAACACATGCTAATCTTTGAAGTTTATTCAAATCATTGACAGCAGTTTGCAGCTTTGTTCGATCTGACCATATTATCGCTCCATATGCGATCATTGGTCGTACGATTACCGTATACATCCATCGCAGAATTTTTGGTGTACAGCCCCAACTTTTCCCAGCGATGGATCTGCAGGTCATAAGTGCTCTTGTAGCTTTCTTGGTTATGTTATTTACATGTGTTTTCCAGAGTAACTTCTGATCAAGAGTAATGCCCAGAAATTTTACCTCTGTATGTAGTTCCACCTCCGTTCCATCCAAACGAATGGTCTTCAGGTTTTTAAGTTTATATTTCCTTGTAAATGGTACAATTGTAGTTTTAGCTGGATTAATATTCAGCCCTACTTTTAAACACCATCGTTTCGTGATTTTTAGTCCCAGTTGTATTAATTCACATAGAGTATTTTCAAATTTACCTCTACAAATTATTACAACATCGTCAGCGTAACCCTGAATCATAAGTCCAGTGTTTGTTAGTTCATCCAGAAGTTCGTCTATGACAATACTCCACATTAGTGGAGAAGTTACCCCACCTTGTGGACAACCTTTTGTTGTGTTTGCTACTAGAGAGCCTGTACTCATCGGTATTTCGACTGCTCTAGTCTTCAACATGGTTCCCTAGAGTTATATCTAGTACCTCTTCTCTTATTCTAGTTACAAAAGTTGGTGTACTACCCAAGTTTAAAATTTCTAATCTATTACTAAGAATAAATTCAAGAATGTACTCACCTCTTTTGTTGGTGCCCGTACTCCCCCACACCTCGTTTTGAGCGTTGGCGTCACACCCGAGTATTAGTGGTAGTTGTTTATTGTTGCAGTATCTCACCAGTTTATCGACCAGGTCCGGTGGAGCGTGGACGTCGTCTCCTGGGAAGTATCCAGACGCTACAACAACATTGCGTATGGTTCCGCTGATGTTCATCTGGATTTGAACTGCAACAAGGTCTCCCGACAGGAACTCTAAAAGACAAAGATACTTAGAACCAGTGGTTAATAACATGCAAGTTCTTGGTTTTTCACACCGAATATCCCAAATTACCTGCATGTCTTTTCCTGCTAGACCTCTTATCTGCCCCCTGAAGACCCAGGGTTCCTGGACCAGCACTATACCAATATTATGCTTGGTGGTTGCTCTTGCGATTACTGCCGAGGCGGCTTTCGCATGATGTAGGTTTATTTGTGCAACCCTAGTGCTGGTCATACCGAACTTATTGTAGGGACTCTTCTTCCGTTGTCAGAGTATCTGCGTCGTCAACCTCTGACAAGGTACATTCTTCGGAGTTGGCATCCTCCATATTCAGCAGGGTCAGGTCAAGGTCAAGCCCATCATCTTCGTGTGGTAGTAGATCGACTTCCTTGACCTGTTCATTTTTTGCCGCTTCAATTTCCTCAGCGATTGCCTTCGGAATTTCTTCGGCCTCCTTTGGGACTTCACCAGAGGGGGGCTTGCTGGCACTCGGTTTATTTTCCCGCGGTTTGTGCAAATGGATTGGGATGGATCCGAACCTGTACCGAATGGCACAGTTGTTTTTTTTAATCGCTTCAAGCGAACGGTCATCCACCCCAATCGTCAGCAGCTTGCCCCTGCTTTCGTCCTTGCTCCTGAAGATCCTCCATAGATCTGTATGGAGACCCTCATTCTGTGCGATGATGAGTTTAAGCAGCATCTTCGTGTCCACTCCTGCAGCCTTGGGGAGATAAATCGTCATTAGGTGTACACTGGGTATGTTTTCCCCCGTGCACGTTGACAATTCAACTCCCTTCCAGCTGGACAGTTTAGGAACCGTGATTCTTAGCCATTCGGCTGTATCTTCGCCAGCACAGTCTACCAGTATAAGACCTGGTCTAAAGTGGATACCATCAAATTGGATTTTGGTCCTCCAACCTTTGTACATCTCTTGTACGATGGCGTCTTCAATTTGCCCAAGCTCCTCACGCGTGAGTGTGTGCTCAGGATACGTTTTCGGCAGTACTGCCAGTCGAATTGCCTTGACGGCGCTAGCGTAGCTAACACCGGGCTTCCTGGCTCCTGTTTTTGCTTCAGGCGCTACGCGTTTATTTTCGTCGGCTTTGGTCTTTTTAGCCGAATTGCCTGCCTGCGGACTGATTTCCTCCGCGCCCCTTTTCCTTGTATTGGTCGTCGTCAAGTCTATGGAGCGGTCTTGAGCCTTCTTTTTGGCCTCCTCTGGAGTTAAGCCGTCTTTAATGTAACGCATGTACCATTTGGCACCTGCGCCACTCAAGCCTGTGGACTTCCGTACATCCCCCATTTTAATTGTCTGTCCGGATGTCAGTCCAGTACTTGTTGATGGTTGTGGATGTTCCTGACTGAAACCCACTGTACCACAACTTTCCCCCAATTTTGGTACAACCGTCCTGGGCTTCGGTCCAATATAAGCCTTGGTACCTTTGCCTTCCCTCCGTTTGTCCGTCTTGCTTCTCGGTGTTTTAACCTGGCGGTCAGTATCCCGGATGTAATTCTCCGCCTGATCTGCCAGTTGTGATGCAGTATAAATTCCTGCTAATTTTTCTATTTGTTTTGTTTTGTCCATAAAGATCCCACGAGTGTAGGGGTAGGTAGGTCCGCCGTGTCATAGCCCCCAGTAACACGGTAAGGTCACAGTTACTCACTGAGTCGACCAAGTATCAGTGAGGCTCACGTTAGAGACTGGGCTATTTAAAAGGGCCCCCAGCCAGGCTGATCCTCGGCACGGGTCGCATGACACCTTGATCCGACCCTAATACCTCCAACCATGATAAGAGTGCAGAAACAGGTGCTGTACTATTGATGAGTATCAAACACCTATCTTTCCATCCTTATCTTAGCTGGACACCCCCTGCTAAAATACAGGTATCTGTGGTGTCCATTACCAGCCGGCACCCTCGAGGAGGGTTCAGTGGAGGAGTTTTGCCGACCCCATGCAAAGGGATCATTTAAATGTGAACCAGATGTGTTTGCATACTTTCATTATCACTTGGTAGTGTTTGATTAGCCAAACTGTACAAAACTCTGCGTGGTACAGTTTATGTAATTAAACACACACTATGAAGTAATTTGGTTTATAGTAACTTAATCTGACCGTAAAGTGCTACTTCAATTTGAGTTATAGTTATTACGAATACCGGGGAGTTTAACTGCAACAGTTTCGAAACTCAAAACACACAACGGGGAGTAACGAGAAGTTCTGCATACAAATTTGGTATAAAATTACCAAATTAACCAGATATTCATACAAATATAATTCCAAAAATGGTGGGCGAGGCTCAATCTTAATTAACAAATAAGCTAAGACTTGATTCTATTAAAAAAGAACCCGGGCACCGCCGGGTAATTTAAGCTAGTTGTAAATAAATTTATACGTATGCACAGTGGGTAACATTAATATTCAGTTATTATCTTTATGTTTAATGTACCTTTATCGACACCGTCATCGACTGTGTCATTTAGTATTGATATAACCGCGTTACCCCTTAATATGGTTTCTGTTAGCAGAAATTCTCTTTTATTTTTTGAATTTACGGACCAGTTTGACAGAATTCCAGTGGTATTGTCATAAATGACAAATAACACAAAACGCTATTAAATTAAAGTTATACTTACTAACTTGGATTTTTAAACTCCGGCCACTTCTCAAAAATTTGTGTCAAGGTCGACAAGCCAATATTTGTTGCAGGCACAACTATACTTGACATAACTAAAACAATTTTGTTTTTGCGCAAAAGTTAAACTGTAAATTGAAATTGTACATTGAGTGTTTGAACAAAATGTTAATTTATCGTTATTAATGAAGCTATACATTAAAATCAATGTATTGTACATTGGATGCATGAATATGTTCATGCAAACTCCAGGAACAAAATGAATGATTGCATTTTCATACAGACAATGAACTGTTCAAAAACATAATATTTCTTAATGAATTTGTACATTGAGGCAATTAAAAGAATCATAAAAATCAATGAATTCAGGAGTATGAACACGATTCATCGATATTGCGGCAGATTTTTTAATTGTTTAAACAATTGATATATATTTTAAAAGCGGAGAAAGAACATTTAAAAAACGGAATAGAAGCAGCGTGCCACACAGCAGTATGAAGGCAGGTTTTTGAAAATTAACCAGATTTGAAATTGTAAATTATTTTCCTTAATGGCGGCATACTAGAGTGAAAATGGAATCAAAATCAAAGAAAACATTTTGTTAATAAAATATTCAAAATATAACTGCTTACTGGCGGTAAACTGGCAGGATATCGGAATACAAATTGTGTGCTTGCATGTTTTGGATGCAGAACAACAAATTAACGTGAAATAGTGCAAAAATACCAAGAGTTCATAAGGTATATGTATCAAATAGTCAGCATATGTCATTTGACATTTAATTTTTATTCACAAATTGTTTTTCAACAGGTTTCGCGCTTTCAACAGATTAGCCACCGAAAAAGTATTGTTATTCTCCATATACAGGGTGGCGCAAAATTAATCACCCTATTGGAAGATGCTCTCATTTTTGCAAATGGCCGCCAATGTCAAATCTGTTTTGACATTTGTGGACTAGACAGATACAGAATACAAGTGAATAAGCCATGGAGCGATACACTCCCCAAGAACGCGGAATAATTGTGTCCATTTTTTTGCGTAACAATTCGTCTGTGGTGTTGGCAAAAATCATAATGAGCCATGAGGCTCATTTTCACCTCAGCGGGTACGTGAACAAGCAAAATTATCGCTTCTGAGGAACCGAAAATCCGCGAGTGATGCACGAGAAACCATTACACCCGCTCAAAGTGACTGCGTGGTGCGCTGTTCACGCTGGAGGAGTCATCGGGCCGAACGCCGCGGGTCAAACGACAACAGTGGACGGTGCGCGCTATAGGACAATGTTGACCGAGTTTTTTCTGCCCGAACTGGACAAATTAGGACTGGTGGACATGTGGTTCCAACAGGACGGAGCAACAGCACACACCGCACGAGCCACAACCGACATTCTGAAGGCCGCGTTTCCGGGTCGCTTAATTTCGCGTTTTGGCGATTTGCACTGGCCCGCCAGATCGCCCGATTTAACGGTCCCGGACTTCTTTTTATGGGGTTTTTTGAAGTCTCGTGTTTACATCAACAAGCCTGAGACCTTGGAAGCCCTCAAGGAAAATATCCGACACGAATGCGAGAATTTATCGCCCGAAACTCTCGCCGAAGTGATGGAAAATGCCATAAAACGAGCCCGTATGGCAATCAATTGTGACGGCGCCCATTTATCCGATATCATCTTCTCGACTTAACACAATTAATTCTAAAGGTCTAAATAAACATAATCAAAAAACAGAATCGAAGTTTTTTATTTAGAAAAAAATAAGAGCCAAACAACATCGGATGACTTCTTTTGCGCCACTTTTGTACATTTGTGCCTGTACAGCGTGGTAGGTATAATATAAATATAAATAATCATGTCCGATTCTTTGTCGATTTAACAATGTCCGTCCGTCTCTCCCAGCGATTACAGTTTAAGATATAACGACCTTAAATTTTGTATCTGGGAGGTTAAGTTATAAGATAAAGAAGATCTAAAAAAAACTACCCCCACTTCCGTACAAACATTTTTTGTTTAACAAAGTTATCAATTTCCTGATAAATGAAATTTTTTTTCAGGTTGGCTTCAACAAATCCAGTCAATGTTTCAAATTAAATGGTCAAAGAATACGTAATATGTTGTTTATTTATTTGTATTTATTTTCCAAAGCCATTTGTTTTAATATATCATCCAAAAACAATTATTAAAAATACTGCCTGTGTACCATTATGTATTGTACTGTTAAAGTACTATCACTGCTGTTTTTCTAGAGAACTGCTGCTATTTTTCCGCTTAAATAATTTGTTTAACCTGCCAAAAAACAGTTTTTTTTACTAGCTGTATGGTTCCTACTGCCCATTTCATGCTATTATTCAAATTACAATTTCAAATTTTCTTGCCGAAAAAATGTTCAAAATCTGTTCAAAAGCTGTGCATTTTTTTTGAAATTTTGTCATGCCAATAAAATGTGAGAAAACTTCCACAATACCCCTTAATATTAAATTTTTGTATTTTTCTACTGGCAGCATAGGCAGCTTTTATCCAATATACAGCCTTTTTTGTCTGAAAAATTCCTAAAATATTCCATACGAACTGCTTGTTAGCTGCCTTGTTGTACGTCGATATTCTGCTACAAAACTGCTTAAATTTGAGTTTTTTTTTATAAAATTTTACTGAAATTCAGTGTTCATATGCACCTCTGAAGCCATATTTTTACTGGTTTAAAAAAGGAAATGTCGTCGTAACTTTTTTATCTTTAACTATTGTATCATGAGTTTAGAAAACAATAACTTAAAAGTCACAAAAACTTTGTGTTAATTGATTGTGAATTCAATGTCAGATCAGCGAATAGAACTTATGTATTTTATAGTTTTTTCATTAACAGAACTTTTATAGGTCTTGAAGGAGTTTATCCCTAAGACATCCACGAATACGTCCTTGCATACCATCATATCATACTGCAAATATTCAATTATTTCTCTAATATTGCTCCTATAAATCTGAAAATCAACATAACAAACATTGATAGGGATAGAATGAATTGGCGATATGGGATCTGCCCCGCAAACCTGTTATGCCCACAATTATGTAAAATGAAGCGAAAACATTCGATAATTTCTATAATACGAGTATTTCCTTATCCTTACTAATATTAAAAATGAAGTGATATTCAGGATGGTAGGAATGATAGGTTGTATGAAAATAACATCTGACCGGAAAGTGTTACTGCAATTTTGGTTATAATGCGATTACATTAAAATTTAGTGTAAAAGTACCAAATAAACCACATATCCATAGGGGAGAGGCACCCAAGGTGGACATCCCCCTAAGGTGGAAACACTTGCATTTTTTGTTGGCAAAAGGTGGCAGCACTGTGCGCTCCATGTCAGTATTACAGTTTGATAAGACGCAGTTTTTGGTTATGTTATGAAGTGTCAACTCGTGGCGCGTTGTCCGCTGCAATACCTCGGACACGAAAGTGACCCGTAAAGTTTTGACGGCGCTCGTGAAAAGTGCGATCAAATGATCGAAAAAAGAGTTCGCGAGAAGGTAAATACCCTTTTAGCTTAGCTAACGTACCAAACAAACATATCGTAAACAGATTAGCTTAGTGTTGTTGTCTGATAATTTTCTATGCTTTTTCCAAATAACTTGCATTTTCACCCTAAGCTGGACACTTTTTGAACCCCAAGGTGGATACTTACGTTTTTCACTAAAATTTGTGTACAAATGGTACCTATTTGTTTTTATAATCCACATGTTTTCACCGAAAGTGACTTCATTGCCGCAAAACTCTGTGGTGAAGCTGAAACCAGAGAAATAATTGATGCAGAACACCAGCTCATTGATTTTGTGCCAAGAGATGTAACATCCGTTGCAACCGACAAAGACATTCCTCCATCTGAGCCTGGAACTTCTACTGCTGTGCCTTCTTTAAATGCATTTGAAGTCTTGATAGAAGTTGGTCCGTTGCAGAAAAAAGGAGTAACGAAAAAAAACAACAGAGGTAGAAAGCCGATGCAAAGTTGCTTCCTGACTTCACTAGAGGCTATTGCAGATTTGAAAGAGAAGAAACGCAAGCGCGAAGAACATAGTACCAAGTTGACAGCTAGAAAAGTGATGAAGAAGGTAGCGGAGAAATCGAAGAAGCCTTATCCAGCAGAACCAACGCGAAAATCTTTGAGATTTTCGAAACCATCAGCAAAGCAAGAATCGAAATCGTCGTCTGAAGATGATGTAGACTTTTGTATCATTTGCTTAAAAAATATGCCTTTGACGCTTACAAAATTCAATTCAATTGCGTGCAACGTATGTAACCGAGAAGAACACTTGAAATGTGTGAAAATGCGCGGTTCTTGGTACACTTGTCCTCAGTGTACCTCCGACGATTCGGATTAATCCCTTTTTTTTGTATACTTCACGCTTGGTCGGCATTGATTTGGCACCAATTTTTTTTTTGGTAACAATTTGATGTAATTTCCAATGAAAAACATTGAACATTAAATAAACTTGTCGAAACATGGATTTTCTGTTTTTATTCCGACTTTTGGAGTGAATTTTTCAGGTGTGTCCACCTTGGGGGACCTTTTTTCAAAGTCGTCATTTTCGACTATTTTTTAAATCAGTCATAACTTTAGTTCTAATGATGATATCAAAATTCTTTTTCAGGGATAGTAAGCTAATGAGTTAAGCTTTCAGGAAATACAAAACACTATCTTGTGTTGTTAAGATTCTACATTTGTTCAAAAGATTGGTGTCCACCTTGGGGGCCTCCCCCTACCAACTCCAGAGAAAATGAGCTTGGTTGAAGTATTTAATAATCTTTATCAACTAAACTTAGATATTATTCTATAAAAAATAGAACACTATAAGTTGACTTTATCTACTAACTTACAACGATGAGTAATGGTAAGTTTTGCATTAAAATTTAGTGTAAAGTACCAAATAAACCACATATCCATATCAACTCCAGAAAAAATGGGCTTGGTTGAAGTGTTTAATAATCTTTATCAACTAAACTTAGATATTATTCTATAAAAAATGTGTGAGCATCGTTGCTTTATATAAGTAAAGTCTGAAATTTAATATCTAAGTATTTACAAACAATTTTATGTTTAATATTAGTAGATTTTATAGAGCAATAATATTGAGTTGCATACTTTTCGGTTTGCTGGCAATATTAATATTTTCGAACTGAAATTAAATGTATTATTTTTTATATAATTTTTTGTTAACAACTCTTTGTGACAAAAATTGAAACGTCACAACACAAAGTAACGAACCTGCGCAATGCGCAACCTCTTTATCTCTCAATCCTGGTAACTGTTAACAAATTCATAAATTTGCACTAACACATTGCCACTTGCACTAACACACTGTTAAAAATTGTGGAAATCTTCGGAAGAAAAAAAATTAGAGTGAAACTGTGTTGAGTTAAAACTGTGTTGAGTTCACCGAGGGAGCGTAAATTATTTTCTTACGCTCACTAGATTAAAACAAAATAAGAAAAATTCTCTCTTTATATTTCAAAGACAAAGGTGGAAATGTATTGCAAGCGACAGAGGTGCTATTTTATACAATTTCTATTACGGTTTTGAATGCCGTAGTATGAACATTTTTGTCAAATTTGTCAAAAAACAATAATTTTATTATTAAGTTTGATTAAATTTACAGAACTCAAAAACTAATAGTACAAAAATTAACGTTTTATGGAAATGCTAATTTTTATATATATGAAATAAGATTTTTGCAACGCTTAAAATTAAAAGTTGTATTAATAACATATTAAAAATTTTATTCTTTTGATACAAATACTTAGTGTAGACTACGAAAGCGTTCTAAAAATAATACAATATGAACAAAAATCACCTCTGGTTTTAAAAATTATTCATCAAATATTTGTAAT